>BRDA01075273.1:7335-18736 GCA_036984385.1 Crenuchus spilurus | reverse complement strand
TTTTTTTCCTGCCTTTGATGGAAAAATTGGAGCTAGGGATCAATTCCTGGTTGTGAGGGATTATTAAAACTGCTGAGAAGAAACAAATGAATACTGAATAATACATTCTGTTCCTATCGGTTCTGTACTGGAGAAAACAAACAAGATATAAATAAAGACACATCTATAACCCCACAGTGTATCACACTAACAGGCTTATTATCTCACACATCAATAGAACAGGTCACATGTTCCTTTCTTTGATTTAAAGATATAATCAGCTCTTGGAGCAGCAGGTTCTAAACTCACCCACGGCAGTCCGGCGTGGCTTCAGGATTTCTTTTGAACCAGAAACTGCAGTTTTTTTTCTCATAGTGATTAGAAAACAGAAGCAGAGACTCATGAAGATACAGTGATTAGCATTCTGCTGGTAAACCTCCATGTTTTATTTCCAGAGAAGATCTGAAGGAAGCTGGCAAAACCTTTAATGTGCAAGTAACTATGTTGCGCATTGCAAAGCAATGCGCAATATACTGTTATTTGATTTATATTCTTCTTCTTCTTCTTCTTCCGCCCGATTCTTGTCCCGGATTATTTGTCGTTTTATTGCCATCCCTTTTTTGTCCCATTGACTTCCATTCATTTTCACCCATACCAAATTCCAGGCTTCCTTTTGCCCGACAACCACCAAAATTGATATACTACATCATGGCAAGTAAGGGAGCTCTAGTCCCGGCCATACTGACCTGCACTCCTCTTTTTGTCATCTTTTCATCCCTCGTTCCTCCCAATGGCTTCCATTCATTTTCACATACACTCAATCCACAGAGTTTGTGTCCCAACACCCACCAAAATTGATATATTCCATCAGGGCAGTTAACGGAGCTCTAGTCCAGCGCCATACTGACACACACTCTTCTTTTTGTCATCTTTTCATCCCTCGTTAATGTCAGACAAATCAAATCCTAACGCAACATGCCACTCAACTCTTGGTACAAGCTGTGGTTATCTCACGCCTCGATTACTGCAATGCTGTGCTAACAGGCCTCCCAGCCTGCACTATTAAACCACTACAGATGGTCCAGAATGCAGCAGCACGTCTGGTTTTTAACCATCCAAAACGGGTACATGTCACCCCATTGCTCATTGAGCTACACTGGCTTCCGATTGCTGCCCGGATCAAACACAAAGCCTGCATGATCGCCTATAAGGTGATGACAGAGCAGACTCCCTCTTATCTGCACTCGCTCCTAAAAGCTTATGTCCCGGCCTGGTCACTGCGCTCCTCCACTGAACGTCGCCTTGCTTTGCCTAACATTCACACAAAGCAATCCAGACTGTTCTCCTCAGTAGTTCCCAGATGGTGGAACAAGCTGCCTACCACCACTAGAGCAGATAGGCTCCCCTCACTGGGTTCAAGAAACTCCTAAAAACCGAGCTCTTCAAAGAGCACCTGCTCTAGTGATCCCAAATACTCCCATGAGTACTGATATGCATTCAACATTCAATATCGAAATGTTAATTATTTAACTTTAGTATTTTTTGCATTTGTACTTTTATACTTTTGTAAGACGCTTTGGATAAAAGCGTCTGCTAAATGTAATGTAATGTAATAGCAACCGCCTTGGGTACCATAGCAACCGCCTAGGGTACCATAGCAACTGCCTTGGGTCCCATAGCAACCACCTTGGGTGCCATAGCAACCGCCTTGGGTGCCATAGCAACCGACTTGGGGCCCATAGCAACCACCTTGGGTGCCATAACAACCGCCTTGGCGGCCATAGCAAACACCTTTTGGAGACTCCATGTGAAAGCACCTTCTGCAGTTACTGTCTCCAGAAAAGTGTTTTCACACTGCACATGAACCGGACCATGATTCTGTAGATCCTGACCGAGACCACCTCTTTTGGTTTTTGACCAAATTTTGCTGCTTTGGTCCAGACCGTGGTTCTTGGCCCCTTTCACACCTGCTGTTTTGGTTCAGACCAAATGGAAAATTCCGTAAGTCTGCACCAAACAGTGTAGGTGTAAAAGCACCCTAAGACCACCTCTTTTTGGTTGAACCAAATTCTGGTCCTTTGGTCTGAAGCACCTTTCACACATGCTGTTTTGGTTCATAGCAAATTGAAAAGTCCAAAGGTCCAAGGTAGGTGTGAAAGCACCTCTAGACTTTCTCTTAAATCCTTTCATTTTTATTATTGCTTATTTTTTATCAGTTTCTCATGTTTATCCGGTTCCTCTGTGTTATTTGTTCCTCTGCTGCTGGCTGTGGCTTGTTGATGAATTGTCACACTTGGGTGAAAAAGCTAATTATTTGTGATTGTGTCCCTGCTTGGGTGATTGAGGTAATTATTTGGGATCAGGCTGGATACTTTCCTTTTGGAGCACCATGCCTGCTCATACAGGTCTAAGTCAGGTAAGTAAACAAGTCTTTCAGATCTTTATCTTTCTCTAAAACAAAACAACAATGAAAAGTGAAAATACAGCACAATGGATTTATCTTTATTTATCCTGAAGGTCACAGCAGCCACAGATATACACACATCAGAGCATAATAGGACTAGAAGATTTACAGTTAAGTGCATAGTGATAAGTGTCCTAGCTAGACCAGACCATGATATGTAATACACTGTTGTGACATAGTACTCTAAATTATACTATAACGTGGTTTACCACAGTTCAGATAACAGGATGTCGGTACTGTCTCTGTAGTAGTGAGACTCATTGTAGATCCTTATTGCAGTGGGGAGGCAGGATCTCACATGGCGATCTTTCACAGAGCACAGCTGTATCAGTCTGCCACTCAGTGTGCTTGTCTATTTATTCTGTATTCTGTACAGGGGCTGTGAGGTATTGTCTACTATGGATAACAATTTTTTGAGAGTCTTTTGTTCTGTCACCTCTACAGAGTCCAGCTTCACTTTTACCACAGAACCAACCTCCCGAATCAGTTCAATCTGTTTATTGATGGTTTCTATATGACAATAATATTCTACAGGTTTCAAATAATCTGCAGGTCATATAAGAATATTATGATTTCGTATACACAGCCTGGGATGCCATAAAATAAAATTTGCCGTAAAATAATCATCATAGGCAAAGTATGCCATTTGACTAATATCTAAAAGGGCATGATAATGGTACAGGGTACCTCAGAAACATCATAAGATGAGCTACCATGTACTGAGAATGGACTTATTGTGCCTCAAAATGGCATAAAATTGCCATTGATCCCAATGCACAGAATGGCACAGACCAATCGATGTGCCACAGAGGATCAGTGGACCAATATAAGTGAAGGAGAAAAGTCTGAGGGATCATCACTGAGTGATCACTCCTAGGGTGGTTCTTCACACTTTTAGGTAGGTGGTCATAATATTGTGATATGACTATGCATTTCTGGCATAAAAACTCAGAAAAAGAATATTAGCAGAGAAATTAATATTTGGGGTCTTTGGCATACTCCACGTCCTCAGCCCAGGTCTGCAGCATTCGGTCTAGAGCAGATACTCCTGGATAGATGAACAACATGGCCGGAGCCTTTCCCTTGGGCAAAGGACTGGGACCAACCTGGTGATGGTGGGTAGGATGGATGATGACGATGCATCGGCTGCTGCAATCGATAGAGCAGAAACAAAATGCTTCCTTTTAAAGTTGAGTAGTAACTTGTGATTGGCCAGGAAGCCGAATGGCTTAGATAAACAATGACAAGCACCGAAGCATTAAGTTTTTATGGCAGAATTTTTGCTCCCGCTTTCATTTCTTAAGATGCGCAGAGTTGTAGATGATTCTGAGCAGCAGAACAAATGTTCAGTTTAATATTCAGGATGTCTCATAAAGAGGGGAAAAAACAAAGTGTGGAGATATATAAGACTGATGCAACACAAACTACTTCACACTAAGCTATAAATGCAGAATTCATATAAAATTGATCTGCATTGTACAAACAGCATCTTTTTAGACCTTATTTAGACATTTACATAAATCTGATATGCAGATAGGACAGTTCATGTGTAAATGTGTTGCTCAGTAACTTTTGTGTGCTTGGTCAATCTGTTTAGAGCCTTCAGTTAGATTGTAGCTCCTCACAGCATAGACTTTCATATGACCTTAGACTGAAAATACACAAAATCTGCAGTTTGGAAAGATCTTCATCAGGGCAGAATAAGACTATGTGCTCCCACATTTTATCTGTAACAACTGGAAGGCTGCTGAGAGATGACAACACGAGCTGCTATGTTTCTTTGCCCTCTAACTGTGTATTTGCAGAATACAGGATAACAGCGGTAACAAAAGATGTGCGTGTCAGACAGCTCCTGATACAAAGCATCACTATCAGTACTGTACACACCTCTCTGTGAAAAGGAAGCGATTGTGAACTCACAGTACCGTGAAAAATGTCTATTGTGACCATGCTCTTACGCATACAGCACCTTGAAAAGCATACAGCATCAACACTGACTACAAAACACTTAATGTCACATCAAAAGAAAAACAGTGCACTTGGCAGGGTATTAGTGGTGCATTGATGTATCTGAATTGATGCTGATATGGGCACTTCACCCTTAGGAGTCAAACAGTATATGACAAACAATAAAGTCACATTGAACATTGATGTTGATTCAATTGCAATTATATTCAAATCTTCGTCCTATTTTATTGGAAGCCAATGTTTGAATCTGTTGAATCTGTTCTATTAGCTAAATGCACATAAGCAGTTCTGGGGGGCAAGGCTGCCTCCAAATGGACAAAAACACAACCTCAGTTTTTAAAATATGATGTATTCTACAGCCACATTCCATTTGTTTATTTTTATTTTTTTAATATAGTTGTATGTATGTATGTAATTTTGCCTACGTTTGACATTGTGTGTTACTTTTGCACTATTTAGGAATCCCTCACACTTTGGGAAGTTACAGCCTGTAATGTAGCTCTCTGTCTAATTGTGTACATGAACAGTGTTGATGAGTTCCTTTGCTAAAAAAGAAAAGTGTGGCCTGATGAGCAGTAGTAGAAATTCTCATGTGAGTTAATCAGAATGTGTTTCCTTGCCAACGATTTGGCAGACCACCTGTTTCAAATGTAATGTTGGATAAATACAACATCCCTTTGTAAGGTCTATGTAGAGGCTACCAAATCTAAGACAAAAGAGCAATCAAAACATCTGAAAGGTATAATCAGGAGCACAATTCTGGAGGAGGATTAAAAAAAATTACAAAGAGAGCTGCCCTGTCATAAGGAAAAACTATGAAATCACAGCTATGACTATCACTCGGACTGAGGTGCAGAACTGAGAGACTGCAGTTTGAGTGTGATGCTCATAGTTCTATTGTGTCCAATCAAAAGGGTCATTAACATCTTCACCAAGACAAAAGCAATGGATTTTAGATTTTTGCTGTTAGGGGACAATAATATATACAATCAGTGATTTTTAAATATATACATAAACATTCTAGCTTTGTTACCTTTTGTGACATTTTAAATTATGTGATCCAGTTGATTACTTAGTGTACGGATACGAAACACTGCAGGTTTGCATTCAGACAGAATGTAGCATTTCTAGTGACCACTAGTTGATGTTTTAGCCAAACATACCTCTACCATCTGGTAGAGCTGGCACTGAAGTTTGAGTTAAGTTTAACATCTTCTACAATTAAGATATAGTGACTCACATGTGCTCTACCAAAAAGTCGAACAGAATGTTAAAGGGTTAAGCTAGAGTGGCAAAGAAGAAGCCCTCACTGAAACATAGTCTTGCTCATAACAGAACTGCCAGACCAAGATATATAATACAGTGTTGTTGAGCACAAGTACTCAAAATTAATATATAATGTGGTTTAGCACAGTTTAGCTAACAGGGAATCGATACTGTCTCTGCAGAAGTGAGTCTCATTTTAGAGCCTTACTGTAGAGGGTAAGAAAGGTCTTACATGGTGCCACTGAATCTGCTTCTTTGTTTCCCAGTGTTGTGTACAGGGGATTGTGATGTATTGTACACAGGGACGGATTTGGAAGGTCTGGGGCCCCAAACAATGTTGAATCTGGAGGCCCTGATCAAAAAGATTCTTTTTTAATAGTTATGGTGCGGAACAGCCTTAAACATAAATTAAATTATTATTATTAATTATTAATAAATACTAATTATTATACATAAATATTAAACATTACTTAAACATTATTATTCATAATATTTTATTAAGAATTACTAGTTATTATTAATAATATACTAATAATTATTATTAACCATTATTAATAATAAAATTTATTTTAATCATTAATAAAATCCTAATTATTAAATATTAAACTGTTAAAAGCATGTAACAAAAATTTTCACCCAATTCTGTGTTTCACCTTGATAGTCAACTTCACTTCAATTTATTACCACCAATTTTACACTTACTTTTGGAATGTATGGATTTTAATATGAAACCTCTGTTAAAATACGTCTATCTGACGTGACACAGGCAGAACAATCGTACAACATGATAACAACTTACAGTGGCAGGCGAACACTGATTATTGGCCCAATCGCAAAACACTGGTTTGCAAGTCCAGATGCTGTTTGATGGAGTGACAGTTGGGCCAGCCAATCACACATTAGCAGGAAACGGCAGAGCCAATCGCTTGAACTTGTGGGTGGTCTAAAGAGAATCAGGCTTCCGACTGAGTGGCCATTTTTTGCTGGGTCCTAGTGCTCGACCTGTCTCTTTTTATAATATAGCGTAACACTGTTTTTGGACGGAAAAAACTGCAGAGGACCAAAACTGCCTTTTAAAAAAGCTGCTGCCCCCTACCCCCACTCCTAAATTACGCAGGTGGTATATGGTATCTCTTTAGTGTGGAACAACAAAAACAATTATGCCTTTAGTTGTTTTTTCATTTTTTGCCAAACTCTTTTGGCTAGCAGGAGCCCCCTGAACTCTGGGGCCCTAAGCAAATGCGTGGTTTGCCTGTTGGTTACATCCACCACTGATTGTACAACAGTTGGTTTGTCGTTTCTTCTGCCACCTTCTCTTACCACAGAGACAGCCTTTAAAATCAGTTTGTTCAGTCTTTTTTTGGAGGATTTGTGTACAGTGTTAATGTCTTACAAAACACAATTGAGAGTCTGAGAGTCAGAGTTTGAGGGTGATGCTCATAGCTCCTTCATGTCCAAACAGAAGAGCCTTTAAGATACACTGGCAAAGAGGAAACCCTCACTGAGAAAACATCTTCTTCATAAATTGTTTTGAGTAGTGTGTGATGTGTGATGTAAATCTAATACTGCACATCAACCTGGCAATACAGGGTGTCCTGCTTGCTTCTGTACCCAATTGATCATGAATAACTTCAACACTAATGTAGATATGGTGATGAAATTTGGATAAAACATACCTAAGACTTTAATATCTCACTGAAGCTGTAGGCGATAAATGGAGACAGCTGGACAGGCGCCGGCCTCCACTCCTACTGCTGCGGATATTACTCGTTATAAATTAACACCTGTCATTCCACATTGTAATCACAAATGTCAATCTTTTTCCTACAGACTGAGTTAAATTTCTTCCAAATTCCACTGCCATATCTTCATTAGTATTAAGGCTTTCATGGTCATTTGGGTAAATAAATAAATGGAACACCCTGTGCCACCCCACAGTAAAGTCTGCTGGTGGCAGTGTCATGGTATGGGGGATGCTTTTCAGCTGCAAGCACTGGCAGTTTGGTCAGGATTGATGGGAAGGTGGATGGTGAACAGTACAGAGAGATTTTGGATTAAAAAATGACTAAAAAGTTCAAACTGGAGAAGTATAATAGGATAGTGGCAAAAGACGGCACTAGACAGACTTTAAATGGTCTATTTAGATCTCTGCCCTTAACCTCACCAAATGTCTGAGGCTAGACCTTCCCATTTCCCAAAGTAACCTCTAGCTCTTCATCAGTGGTCAGTATCTGACCCCAAGACCATTGTTAGAGAGATATTTTTGCTTGGTGGACCATTTTCAACCCAGCTGTAACAGCTGTTTAAAAAGTGTGTAGTACACTTTGTGCAACACACACACACACAACCTCACAACTATAATTTCAGTGTCACTGCTGTGCTGAGAATGATCCACCTCCCAAATAATATCTGGTGGTCCTGTGGAGCTCCTGACCATTGCTTTTTAGTGTTAACCAATACAGAGGAACAGACTGCTGAATGTAGAAGTTCCAAGGTCAGTCTGAACGGGGACTTTATGGAATCCCTGCCCTGTTTAGAAATCTCTTTAAATGATCTTGCATTTTACCTTTTTATCAGTAGATGTGGATCTAGGCTGGACACGGCACTTTCTCACTTGGGGCTTTAAACTGCATATTGCGATCTTTGTCTAATCACATACTTTGTGTGTGTGTGTGTGTGTGTGTGTGTGTGTGTGTGTGTGTTGGAAACTTCTTCCGAGATAAGTATGATTTGACATACAGCCAAAATCAATGCTCTCTGATCTAATCTGTGGAGACGGAAGCAGGAGAGCCTCTCTGAGTGCTCATGAGGTTTTTGCACTGGGATCACATGAATTTATTTAACCACTCCATCCTTTTAAATCTTTATTAAGTTCAGCCACTTGTTTTCACATATACTATTCAAATGTAACTGCATATTTAATTATGTGATGCTTTGAATTACATTCACGTTCACTTTCAATCCTATATTGATAGAACCCGTTCTGCATTTCTGACTTTTTCATTTTGATTTGATGTGAAGTGATAAGTACATTCTGCAGAGAGTCTGGTGCCTAACCCTAAACCATACTTCTGCAGGAATCCTACTGAGTGACCAATCACAAGCCTGCTGTTTTGGCATGATATAGATTTAGAAGTATGATGTACAGTCCCACAGGAAGATCAATACTATACAGTGGGGAGGGGTGTATGGAAATGGTTTTCTTTTCCTGAATTTGAACTGAGAGCAAGACTTTGGGCAGTCAGTCTGAGACTGAAGTGGATTTTGAAACTGTGTAAAGAAAAACTAAATGTAAAAAGGCCAAAATTGCAAAAACATTGCAAAAAAGTTGTATACTAGGGCATGGTGGAAAAGTTAGAATATTGGTAAAGATGAAATGTGAAAGACTGATGTGCTCAGCTTATATAAGGCATTTTTATTATCAGATTTTCTCCCTAATATCTTGGTAGCCACCACCCATTCGCTGACTCTGTCTCTGACTCTAGGAGGGTGCAGACTTGCACAAACCTCCTCCGATGCATGTGAAGTCAAGCTCCGCCTCTTTTTCAACTGCGGCTGATACATCCACCAGGCAGCCAACAAGCTCAGAGGAAAGCTCAGGACCCCCAGTTCTGATTGATCTCCTGGCAGACACCTGAGCCAGCCCACATTACTTATAGTGCTGGGGAGATAGTGCCATCTTATTCACCTAGAGAGAGTACGGCCAAGGTTGATGATGGCAAGCAACATGATCTGGAAGTTCTGGGGCCCCAAGCAATGTTATGTCTGGGGGCCCTGATCAAACCAATTTCTTTTTATAGTTATGGTTATGGTGTGGTGCGGACTTGAACATAAATTATTATTAATAAATATTAATACTTTACTTAAACATTATTATTCATAATATTTTATTACTAGTTAATATACATTATTATAATTATTCATTGTTATTAATAGTAAAATAATAAAATTCATATTAATCATTAATAAAATCCTAATACATTATTAAATATTAATAAACTGTCAAAAACATGTAGCATAAAATTATCATCCAATTCTGTGCATCACCTTGTTAGTCAACTTCACTCTAACTCATTGCCACCAATTTTACACTTATATTTGGACTGTATGGTCAATAGACCGCATTTACACATAATTATACCTAATTTTTGAACAAAAATAAGCAGAAATTCAGAATTATTTTGATAATAGTTACACTTAGAGGCATGTATATAGATGGCTTATCACAGACTGGTAGACACACGCACACAAACACAGATTGAAATGTTAATGTTTTAATATGAAACCTCTGATATTAAAATATGTCTAGCTAACGTGACACAGACAGAACAAACATCCAGTATCTTAACAAATTACAGTGGCAGCTGAACACGGACTGTGGGCCAACTTTAAAAATGCCTGTTTACAAGTCCAGACACTGTTTGATGGAGTGATAGCGGGGATGGCCAATCACACATTAGCAAGAAACGGCAGATCCAATCGATGCGCTTGTGGGCAGTCTAAAGGGAAACCGGCTACAAGAATTCCGCTAGGTCCTAATGCTCGAGAGTCTTCATTGAATATAGCATTTGGATGGAAAGCAATTGCGTGGTTTGCGTGTTGGTTAAGTCTGCCACTGCTCAGATCATTGTTACAGTGCCTTAGTCACTAGGGATTGATTCTCTTTTTAGTGGCTGTGGTCACACCATCTGAACAATGAACACAGGTTCAGTTTGCATCATTGTTCAGCAATTCGCCTCGAACAAAAACAAAATAATTAACCAACATTAAAGGTCTCAGATATGTCCATTATTTTTAAGCTGCTGAATACAGCTTTAATCATACACCTTCACTCTAGAGCTACATATTTAGTAGAATCACCAGAAGAGCATAGAAAGAACAGCACTCAGTGTTACTGGATATCTGGAACTTTAGATCAATAGACATTTGTTTCAGAAGACTTTTCACAGACTACAGTTCAGTGTCAGATCCATTTCTAGCTGAAATCAGAATGTACAATTATATCCAGCTGGAATGAAGGCCATGTCATTAGCATCAGTGTGGTCAATGAACACTGCGTTCTGGACAGTGATGGAAGGAAATGTTCAATATCTGCTGAGTCATCCAGGCCTGCAGTACCACAGCGACGTTTTGTGATGTTTTATAAGGATCAATTTAATTCAATTATGGTAATATGATTCAAAATGTATTTCTATGCCATCAGCCAAAAACCTAAAAAACCTGTGATCTGAAACAGTACTGAGCAGTGATCTGAAAGGAAAATAGTGGACATATAGTGCAGGTGACGTAATCAAATAGCCAATGAGGGGAAGTTTAAGGTAATATAGTATAAATAGTAATAATGTGAAAAATAGGCAGGTCAACTTTACATATTAAGGCATCCAGTTACACTCACTCACACTTTAATGAAAGGTTCTCCTGTGCTTGATGGATGGCCCATCTCTGTTTAAAACATATCGGGACTCAACAAAACACATCATTATAGTACTACAGAACGAGCTAGATCCTAGTACCAGTAAAAATATAAAGTGTGAATGTGTGTGTGTGTGAGAGAGAGAGAGAGAGAGATTGGTGTTAGATGTTAGAATTTCATTATCTAAGTGCTGCTTCTTGTTTGCTGCATGTATAAATAAGCGAGGGCAGCACAGTGGCTTAGTGGTTAGCACGTTCGCCTCTCAGCGCTGAGGTCTTGGGTTCGAGTCCACATCTGAGCGTGAATCTATT
>BRDA01075272.1:0-10035 GCA_036984385.1 Crenuchus spilurus | reverse complement strand
TTTTTGTGTTGTTCCAATACACACAAAGGAAATAAACACACGTATAACAAAACGTGTAATTGCAATAATTTTCTGGGAGTGTCACAATCCTGGCCCCCACCCACTTAGCTCTGTCCTCTCTCTCTCTCTCCTGCTCGCTCACGCAGGCTCTCTCTCTCTTATTCGTTCGCTCCTCCCATTCACTCACTCCCGCCTCACTCATTGTCACTAGTGATGGGAAGTTCGTCTCTCACAAGAAAGCCGGCTCTTTATGCTCGGCTCCCAAAGAAGAGCCGGCTCTTTCGGCTCCCAAACTGCTCTTTGCTTGTTATCATTTGTAGCCTCATATTTAAATCTAAATAAGCAAAAATAAATGTTTGTGTGCTGAGAAACCCTTTTGCCTTCAGTCTTTTTATGATAAACTTTAGAATTGCTTCATTTTGTGCATTAGTTCTGTTAAAAAATATTCTTACTTTTATTTACCTTTTTTTTTTTTTTACCCCTTCCCAATGTAGTGGTAACCAATTAGCCCATCCCCTCCGTTAGGCCTCTCCCCATCACTTTGCAATGTCCCTTACTCTAGGAGGGTGCAGGCAAACACAAGCCTCCTCCGTTGCGTGTGATGCAGCCACCGCTTCTTTTTCGAACCACCGCTGATACACCGTCACTGGAGAGCCTAACGTGCTCGGAGGAAGACACACAGGGTCCCAGCTCTGATTGGACCAATCAGTGGATGCCTGAGCCAGCGGACATTGCAACATGAAAGTGAGAGAGAGAGAGAGCGCCATCTACTTGCCCAGAGAGAGCACTGCCAATTTTTGCTCTCTTGGGCCCCGGCTGTTGATGGCAAACAGCATGACCGGGATTTGAACTCGCGATCCTCGGGTCATAGTGGTAGCGTCTTTGCCCGCTCAGCCACTCGGGGCCTTATTTAACATTTTTAAATAAACTTTTAATGGAACACAGGAAAAACAAACACACACTACAAACAAATCTACAATAACAACAGCAGAACCAAACTCTTCATGTTGAAACACCACATAAACCTTTAGTGCAGATTGGCATTCAAGAAAATCAGACGCCTCAGTTTGGATGGGCTGATGCGATTCCTTCTGTCTGTTCTGTCCCTTTCCTCAGGTTTGTTAGCAGAGCTAATGAGAAATTGGGAGCCGGCTCTCATTCAATGGGAGTCGGCTCTTTTGATTCACTACCAAGCATCGGCTCTTAGATACGGCTCTTTTGTGAACAACACATCACTCATTGTCACCTGCTCCTCATCAGAGTTATCAGTCAGGCTCTATATAAACTTCACCTTCCCATCCAAGAGTGCTCGTCTTCGTTAGTGCTCCAGCACTCTGCACGTGGCCCCCTCTCTTTACCAGGTTTTCTTTTGATTTCTCTGGCATATCCTGTTAGCTTCTCTTGTTGGCCTCTCTTGTTAGTTTCCCTTATTAGCTTCTCTTGTTGGCGTCTTTTGTTAGCTTCCCTTATTAGCTTCTCTTGTTGGTCTCTCCTGTTAGCTTCACTTATTAGTTTCTCTTGTTGGCTTCACTTATTAGTTTTTTGACTTCCCTTGTTAGCTTCCTTTGTTGGCTTCTGTAGTTGGCTTTTCTGGTTGGCTCCTTATGTTAGTTCCACATGTTTAGCTCTTCATGTTATCTGCTTATGTTAGCTATTCATGTTAGCTTTTTATGTTTGGTTTGTTTTTTTCTTTCTTTAGTCATTGTGGTTCCACCACAATCTGTTTTGTGTACCTGTACAAACTCCAAAATAAACTCCTTAACTTTTACCTGCGCTCATCTTTTCATTCTGGGGTCTAGCCTGACAGAAAGACGAGCCTTAACATTAAGATGGCAGGTATTAAGTGGTTCTGTGTTTTGGCTGTATAGGACTTCTGATCAGTATCTGTTATATGGTCTGGTAGACCTTGTTTGAATCCTGTTTGCTGTAGGATAGATTTCTGTTGGCTTTTTGGCACTTGGTTCCTGGCACTCAGGAATTTTTCTTTCTCTTCATCATGACTTGCATTTACCAGTATATAGCTACCACAGTCATATTGGGGTGCTCCTGAGAGATTCTGGACTTATATTCAGGACTGTAGATGCTTCATTGAGCAAAACAGTGAATGAATTAACACGGAATACAAGGTTGTGGCCCTGGTACTATATGGATTAAAACACCAAGCCTGGGATTGGGCCTCAGACCTGTGGTCCGTGTATCCTGCACATTTTCTGTCCGCCTATGACTTTTTAGATGACTTTCGTATTGAGTTCGATCCTTTGTTGGAGGATGCTAATTTCGAGAATCAGATATATGAACTACTTTTGACTAACAGGTTACTCATCTGAATCAAGACTTCCTGAACCTCAAGAGTTTTCTGGAGAACCCAGAACCCTTCCTTATTTTTTGAGGAGGTGTTGAACTATTTTGAAATTCAAGAGGATAAATTCAACACAGAAGTGTGTTTTGTGGTTTCTAAGTTTTGTGGCTCGGCATGTGATTGGACTATTTCAGCCAAAAGGAATTATCCCACCTTTTGTAACTCCTTTGATGATTTTCTGGATCTGATGTACGAGAGGTTTTCACCAGACACAGAGGATCGGGAGGATTTTGAGGGGACACCGGACGCACCAGTACAAAAGGGAAGTTCATTTGACACTTTTGATACTGTTGATATTACACCCCTCAATTGTATATATTCTCTCTTAACCTCTATGCCTGCTGACGCTGCCTCTGTGCCTGGTGCTCCTGTTCCTGATGTCCCCGCACCTGTTTCCGTCTTGAAGGAAAGTACATCTTTGCTAATTCGTACTGCTATGGCCCAAATTGCAGCATACCGGTTATGTCTCTCAGGTCTCAAGTCGCCCACTGTCGGTCCGGTGTTGCCCGCTGTCGGTCCTGTGTTGCCCGCTGATCTCCATGTTTACCCTGATCATGCCACCCTAGAGGGAAGTACATCTATCACAATTCCCTATGCTCACACACAGTCTGCAGATTACCTATTTGTGCCCTCAGATCCTGAGCTGCCCGCTGATGGTCCTGAGCCAGCAGATGACCTAGTACCAAAGGCAAGTGAATAGTATTGATTTTATGGTCTGTTGGATGCTGCCTCACTGCCTTTTGTCTCTCCGCCCACTCCTGCTGAGATCGCCGCTGACGCTCCGCCCACTCCTGCTGAGGTCGCCGCCGACTCTCCGCCCTATCCTGCTGAGGTCGTCGCTTATCCTCTGCCCACTTACCAGGATACTCGTGCTCCGCCAGCCGCTTCAAAGGTTGGTGCCTGCTGTGATCCATGAGTCTGCTGTGCACACTGAAATCCATGTACCTTCTGTGTCCGCTGAAGATCCAGTTCCAAAGGCAAGACAGTTATACATAATTGAAGGTGCTCAATATACTGCCTTACCTAGGCCTTTCATTCCCCACAGTATTACTCCATCCGTGCTCCTGGAAGTTGCTGAGGAGGATCTGTACACGTTCCCGAGGGCTGTCGTCAAAGTTCAAGCCTCGTTCCAAGAGGCAATCGCTGAGACTCCACATACACCCCATGAAACCACTGCTGTGGACCTACCCGATCCAGAAGAGACTCCCTGGCATATCACAGCTAATAACATGACTGTCATCACTTTCCCTATAAGAGATCTGTTGTTTATTCTGGACCTTGGCAATTCATTTGACTATGTACTAAAACTTAACTAGTTTCAACTATAGGATTATGACTCCCTTGACCTTTCACACCAGTACCCTCTGTAAAAGCCCGGACCTTCAGTCTCAAAAATGAACTTCCACATCTGTATCCGTGACGACTTCATCTGGCCTCCTTATAACTTCTCTAATCCCTTCTCTTCGCCATCTTGACTTATTTTCCAATTTGTTCCCTTTTGTTGCTGCTATCAACATTTGTCGCCAGGAGCCTCCATCGCCCCCTTGTTCTCCTGACTTGCTTCTTTCCTGTATCACCCTTCCAGTCTCCGAGCACATCTCCATGAGCCCCTGGTCTACCCCAATCATGACCCTCACACTTGCCTCCATTGCCCATTCTGACTCGTGTGATACTATCCCTTCCCCTAGGGTTGTGCTATGTCCTTTTTTGGGGGGTCTTTGATCACCTCTGAGTATACAGGCCATGCATCTTTATATCCTTCGGGACTCTCGCTGCGCCATATTGGTGTTCTTGGGCGTCCTCTAGGCTTGGTCTGTGGGATCCAGTTTGTTGTAAGGGTGTACCAGGCGGTACACCGTTGTGTGTGTGTGTGTGTGTGGGGGGGGGTAGTGTCACGATCCTGGCCCCCACCTACCTGTACTGGCACCCTTACCCACTTAGCTCTGTCTTCTCTCTCTCTCTCTCTCCTGCTCGCTCACGCGGGCTCTCTCTCTCTCATTCGTTCGCTCCTCCCATTCACTCACTCCTGTCTCACTCATTGTCACCTGCTCCTCATCAGAGCTATCAGTCAGGCTCTATATAAACTTCGCCTTCCCATC
The DNA here is from genome assembly GCA_036984385.1 of Crenuchus spilurus. NCBI lineage: Eukaryota > Metazoa > Chordata > Actinopteri > Characiformes > Crenuchidae > Crenuchus > Crenuchus spilurus. The sequence continues at coordinate 5,577 of BRDA01075272.1, read as the reverse complement.
CAAGAGTGCTCGTCTTCGTTAGTGCTCCAGCACTCTGAACGTGCCCCCCTCTCTTTACCAGGTTTTCTTTTGATTTCTCTGGCATATCCTGTTAGCTTCTCTTGTTAGCTTCCCTTATTAGCTTCTTGTTGGCCTTTTTTGTTAGCTTCCCTTATTAGCTTCTCTTGTTATCTTCACTTAGATTTTTGACTTCCCTTGTTGGCTTCTGTGGTTGGCTTTTCTGGTTGGCTCCTTATGTTAATTCCACATGTTTAGCTCTTCATGTTATCTGCTCATGATATCTGCTCATGTTAGCTTTTCATGTTATCTGCTTATGTTAGCTTTTCATTTTTTTTCTTTCTTTAGTCATTGCAGTTCCACCGCGATGTTTTGTGTACCTGTACAAACTCCAAAATAAACTCCTTAACTTTTACCTGCGCTCATCTTTTCATTCTGGGGTTTAGCCTGACAGGGAGAAATACTTCATTTTCTGGAAAAAACTTCAGGGGTGCCAACACTTTCGGCCATGACTGTATATAACTGTGCTTGTAGGTAATATCATTATAGATATTTTATTATGATTCAAATTTAGGTGACAATTCACTTATAATAACTGTAAGCAATGTTAGCCTCCACAGGCCTTGAACTACATTTCTAAACTACAGAAGATAAATCTGGACTGTTGACTTAGTCTTGGTTGATGGATTACATCTGAAGTGAGTAGAAAATCGTGTAAATACAATTTTTGAAGTTGAGTAATCCATTCCTTTAAAGTACATACACATTTTAACACCATTATCATCTCAACATCACCCACTGTTCCCCTAACCTTCCTCCTCCCTCCACACCCACCTGCTTCTGCTGTGGTGGCCTCTGTGACAGCGCTCCAGGTGCTCCAGTGCTTGCTGGCTCTGGTGTCCTGGGCTCGGACCCTCACATAGTGCTTGGTGCCTGGATATAATCCACACAGCTCCATCCTCCAGTCATGAAAGGCAGTGTGCACAGTCCAGGACTGGGCCTGAAACTGAACACAAATTAGAAAACCTGAAAACAGACTAGCTTATGTCTTATGAGACAACTAGAACACCATGTCACAGGTTCTGGTTATGAAAAGTGGCAAAAATAAATTTTTTATTACTTTATTAATTCAGAAATAAAATGTTTCATGTTTTAACTAAATATTAGTAATAATGTAACATACATGCAGTTTCATTTTATTAAACCTAATGATGTCAAAGCAACTTATTAAAATAGACATTCACTCCTGACTAACGACAAGACTTATTTTTGGGAAATAGTTTAGTTACAAATTTTATAATCATTTATAAAAATGAAAAACCATGTTCATTTTGGTGCACCCCTACATTAAAGCCTGAAAAGTTATGCTGTTATGAGTCAATAATCAGTACATTTATCCCTTTTTGTACAAAAGCTCTTCAGTATTCCATTAATTTTAGACTGACTTGGGAGTTGTTTTCTAGTGTATGAGACACCCAGCACATGTCTTTACAAGTTCTCTGCTCATACTTAATTGAAATGCTGCTGCAATACTTAGACCCAGAGGCGATTGCTCTAAGACTGCAAGGGAAGCTCAGCTTCCCCTAAAATGTTAAAAAAATAAGTGATCAATAATATACTGTTGTGTGTACATGTCATTGACTAAATATGCGCTACAACGCGCTCAACTTTTGTTCAGAATCAGCTTCTTATCACTGGTAACGACGCGGCTTTCCTCTCACTCATTCCCGCAGCTTCACAGTGCTTTAAACAGGGTGGACGCTCAGCGTCCACAGAGTTCAATAGCAAAGCAAAGAGTGCAGAGAAACGAGACGAGTCATTGGATAAACACTGGGCTTTGTCCCGCCCATCGGACGCTCAGCGTCTCTGGGGGTCTATGGGGCAGTGGGCTGGCCTCGGCTGGCCCGGACGCTCAGCTTCAGAAATCTGTACATGGCCATCCTAGACAATCTCACAGAGCAGCTACCTCGGCGTTTTGCAAATTTGGAAAGTCTGTGCTTCTTGGAATTGGTCAATCCAGGGAAATTTGATGAGATGAGACAAGTGTTTTACAGAAGAGGCATTTCAGAGTGTCCTGAAAAGTTTTGGCCAGTTCTTTGATTCAGGGAGACTGAGGTCTGAACTTCAAGTCCTATATTCAAACCAGGACTTGCAGGGCAACAGGGGAAAGCTATGTGATTTCTTGCTGTTTCTGAAAGACATGGAGTTGGACAGTGCAATGCCTCAGGTGTACAAACTATTGGCATTAGTGGCAACGATTGGAGCTACATCTGCTGGTATAGAGAGGAGCTTCTCCTGTTTAAAGCGGCTCAAGTCTTACACCCGCAACACCATGAGCCAAGGCCGTTTAAGCAGCCTAGCTCTGCTGGCCATTGAGAGGACACTAGTCAAGTCCCTGGAAAAGACGCCTTGTTGGTACGACAGGATCACAGATCATTTTCTTGAAAAGGAATGGAGGGTAGAATTTACGTATAAATAAACCCACACATTTTATGATGTAGGCAGAAATTGAGCTTCCCCTCCTTGAAAGACCAGCATCCGCCACTGCTTAGACCACAATGCCACAATCAATAATGCATGTTAAATGGCATTGTACTACATAGTAAGTTGCCAATTATTTTCAATGTAGCATATTATTTGTCTTCCTATCAACAGGCAAATTAATATAAAGAATTTTAAAATGTCTTTAACGTCAGTATTCATCATTAATCTGTTCTAAAGTGCCTGATAATAACTGAAATGAATGATAACTGAAGCAATATTTCCCATAAGATATAATGTAAATCCAATTAATCTGTTCCAGACATACATACATACACATATATATATATATATATATATATAGAGAGAGAGAGAGAGAGAGAGAGAGAGAGAGAGAGAGAGGTAGATTAACTATAGTTTTACATACAGATCACAATGAGAAACAAATACAAAAGACTAATGAAATGGATAAATGGACATTTAACATCACTCTTACAGGTTTACGCTCTGTTTTAGTGTGTGCAGGTGTGGTCCAGAACACCTGTACACCTGTTCTCAGGGTTCATGGCCATTATTTGTTTTCACACCTGTGTTCAGGCGGTAGTGCTGCGTGCCATCGCTTTAGTGTGACTTAGTGTGTTTTAGTTTGTTTTGAGCGTTATCAATGAGAAACAAAGCCAGAATGAACAACGAAGGAATTGTGACGAACAAATTGGTGGATCATTTGTTTTTGCAAAATTAGCGGCGAGTCACTTGGGCACCCCAACGAAAACCGGATAACTGGGACAAAATGTCCACAAAAAAGTCAACAAAAACTGAATTGTGTGATAACCAGGACAAATGATAACAGAGATTCCTCTGTACTGGAAATATACTATTTGTTTGTTTTATGCATTTATTTACAATAAATAAAACTGGCTAATAAAAATATCAAGATATCAACCATTGATTTCATTTTGAAAACTAAAAATGGGAAAAGACTAAAAGTTCAAATGAAAATATTGAATTCTTTGTGAGTTGATATTTCTACAGAATATCTTTAAACCAATGTAATTAGGCACTTTGTTTTTAATGAACATCTTGACTGTCTTGTTTATTTAAAACATTACTTTTTCTCTTATACTCACATACTTTTCTTTCAAACTACACAACATAACATTGAACTGATTAAATGCTCAGGATATGACAAAGCCTTTATATAGATAAACAGGTGAGTATAAATGAAAATTGTGCAGATGTGATTTGCGATTTAACCATCTCTTTAAAGTCTTGGTTTGTTGTGTGTTAATACCTTATGAAGAGTGCTGTATTCTATCTCCAGGACACTATAGTTCCTCTCAGTTTGCACATAGACAGACTGTGTCCACGCCAGCTGCAGACAGTGGGCTTTTCTTGGCATTGATGTGAGATGTGTGATCCGAGGAGGATACATCTTAACTGCTCAAATGAAAGTGATAAGAGAAGGAGTAGAGTTAATAGAAGGTAAATTGCCTCTCCTGTTCCAATATCATGCTTTGGGAAGTACAATTGTCACAAAAAACATGTTCAAAGTAAACAGGTTGTTTGGAGTGATGGACAAACCACACCAGTGTAAGGGTGGTACAACCATAACAAGTGCTGTGGTAGAGACTCCTAAAGCCAAACTTTACAAAATAAAAAATTACCTTTGACTTCCAGGGAAAAGTACTCTCATTACTTCTTACTTCCATTACAAAGTTACTCATTACTTCCAGTGAAACGTAATCTCAATACATCAATTAGTATTAATTACAAATGACAGATTTACTCATTACTTCCAGGAAAAAGTACTCTCAGTACTTCTTACTTCCATTATAAATTACATTTACTAATTACTTCCAGGAAAAAGTAATCTCAGTACTTCCATTAGAGTCCATTAAAAATTACACATTTACTCTTTACTTCTAGAGAAAAATAATCTCATTACTTCAGCATTACTCATTTATTACAGAAATGTAGGCTAAACAATATGAATGCATTTGTAGCTCATATTTATTATTATTCATGATTAAACACAAAGCTTACAGAGCCGTTTCTGAATAAGAGGTCTGGCTCTCTCTGCTTCAGCAGGGGAGATTTTATCCAACAGTTTCAGGGCTGTTTTTGGTGGTGAGCTTCATGTGTGTACAACACGTCAGAGATATTTTATTAGACCCCAGAGGGCATGACTGTGCTGCTTATATTCACAATTCAAATCACACAGGCCCACACAAATTCCATAGTCCAAGTACAAACAAGAGATATAACAAGCAAAAATTATCTTTTAAATGGATCACAGGTCAAAATCAAAACCAAATCATAGACTGTGCAATTAGCATTTTGCCATGAAATAGACAATTCACCATAAAATTGAACATACAGATAAATGAATTTTCCTTGTTTGTCTTTGTAAATGAGAGTCTGATACTGTACATAAATGCTAATCCAAGCATACATAATTCACTTTCCAGTCAGTTTTACAGTCATTGCTTTTGTGAGGTCACAAAGAGCAAAATGTTTTCATATAGCCACAACTTCACCTTACAGAAGTTTAGCTTCACCCATTCACATTGTCTGTTTGGTACATGACATTTGAGGATACCGGCTCGTTGTTTTTAATACCTTCTTTGCTCCCAATAAGGCAGTGGCGAGGGGATCTGATGACTCCAGAAGGAGAAGATGCCAGCACATCCACACAGAAGCAGTGAGACACTGACCCAATCCTTACTGAACACTGAGTATATGCTGTTCTGCAGGAGCCCATTGTTTTGTAATTTGTATAATTAGAACAACATGTCCTGCAAAGAACAGAGCGTTAATTACTTCAAGTCAAACCTGCATGTATAAGTAGTCTGTAAGTATATGAAACCTGAGCATATTGAATATGTGTCCCGATACAGCGGGGTGTCCCGGGGTGTCCCGATACAGCTTTTTCACTTCCGATACGATACCGATATGGCAACCTTGAGGAATGGCCGATACCGATATCGTTCGATAACGAGTTCAGCACAAATTATACACTTTTATTACTTATTTTGTACTGTAAATTAAAAAAGTCTTGAACGAGTGATATTTTTCAAACAGAAGACAATATTCAACAAC
>BRDA01075269.1:0-21631 GCA_036984385.1 Crenuchus spilurus | reverse complement strand
GTTGTGTTGGTCTATCATTTAAAATCTCAATAAAATACATTTATGTTTGTGGTTGTAAGGTGACAAAATGTGAAAAAGTTCAAGGGGTATGAATATTTTCTGGACCCACTGTATATATATATATATATATATATATATAGTCATATAATTATATGTACTCATACCTAAAAAATAGACAATCTGTAATGAAACTAATGAGGAGCAGAATAAAGCTGACTATAGTAACTGAATGTAGACATTGTAGTTATGTATGATATGTATTTTTTGGATGTAGGGCTGGACTAAAAGGTGAAATTTACAACACAAGCCAATCATTCAGTAAGCCAGTGCCAAGTGATTATATTAGTTTATCTGTGTTCTTCAGTGTATCCCAGGAGCTCTTCACAGAGCTTTTTGAGAGAATGTTGAATCAAGGGTTTTATTCTGCATGATGGCATATTTTGAAGAACTAAAAACAGTTTGGTCATTTAATTTTGGCAATTGCTGATAATAATAGTAATAATAATAATAATAATAATAATAATAATAATAATAATAAGTTTAAGCGCCTTTCTCATACCCAAGGACTCTTCACCCTTTAATATATTATATATAACATCTGTGTGTGTGTGGGGGGGGGTTAAACAGCAGAAGAATAAAAATGGAGAGAGAATCAACAAATTTTAAGCTGAGTTTTGAAGGAGGATCGAGTGAGACAGTCTCTGAGTCTCTGAGACTAAGGAGTTTCATAGTTTGGGGCCATGACACTGAAGGATCTGCCCCCCACAGTGATCAGTGTGAACTTGGGGCCAATCAGCAGATGAGAATTAGAGGAACTAAATGTTTGGGAAGGGCATGAAGGATGCAGGAGCTCAGCTAACTAGGCTGGTGCTAGACCATGGAGAGACTTGTAAGTTAATAGCAGGAGTTTAAACTGAATGTGAAGTGGGACAGAAAGCCAGTGTAGCTGAAACAGAATCCAGGTAATATGAGCTGATTTTTTGGAGTGAGAGATTAATCTGGCAGCAGAGTTTTGCACTGAAGAGACTGAATAGTTTGGTTAGGAAGGTCAATGAGAAGTGAACTGTAGTCTAAATGGGATGATATGGGACAAGAGTTTTAGTGTCTTTCATGGTGAGCGATGGGTGAAGATGAGCAATATTAGCAGTACCCCTAAATTGCAGACTACACTACAAGTTTTGTCGTTTCATCATCCAATTTATCTGTGTTTAATTTTAACAAGTTACATCTCATCCATTGTTTGGGGTCATGCATGCAAGATGTTAAGGCAGGTGGCTGCAGGATGGAGGTAGTTTTGATGCTAATATAGATCTGCATATCAATGAACCTGAAGTCCATGACAGCGGATAATCTGACCGAGGAGAAGCATGTAGACTGTAAAAAGAAGAGGACCAATTACTGATCCCTGGGGGACACCTTGTTTAACATTACTGATAGAGGAATTGTGTTTACTAAGGAAAACAATGTGTAATCTATTAGTTAAGTAAGATCTGAACCAGGAAAGGGCTAGGTTAGTAATATCAATAGCTGACAGGTAGGAGATAAGTATGGCATGATTTACTGTGTCAAATGCTACGCTTAAATCCAACAGGAGCAAAATACTAAGGGCACCAGAACCAGTGGAAAGGAGGAGATCATTAAGAACTTCTAAAAGGGCAGTCTGCTGATGAAGATAATTATCATTATTATTGTAAGGTGATGATGAAGGCAGTGGGTGAACATGATGGCAATTAAGATGGTGATGAAGATGAAGATGATTATGCCAATGAAGATAATGTTGATGATGAGGTCAGTGATGATTATGGCAATAAAGATGGTGATGGTGATGACAGTGGGGATGGACATGATGTCAATGAAGAAAGTGATGATGATGATGAATATCATGGCAATGAAGATAGTGGTAATTGTAATCATGATTTTATTATTATATATATAGCAGATTTTAGCAGATGCTTTTATCCAAAGTGACTTACAATTGGGGGTTAGGTGCCTTGCTCAAGGGCACTGCAGTCGTGACCTGCCCGGGGATCGAACCGGCAACCTTCAGGTCACCAGATCAGATTCTTAACCACTAGGCCACTTAACCACCATCATATGATGGTGATGATGATGATGATGGTAGTGGTGATGAAGATGGCAATGAAAATTGTGATGATGATGATGATGAAGACAATGATAATAGTGGTAATTGTGATAATGATGATGCTGATGATGATGTTGAAGATGATGATTTCTTCTTCAGGCATTTGATGTTTGAAATGGGTAGAAGTCCACAACAAGAACATTGCACACATGTCATCACTGATTAAAGGTGTAATGGTGAATTCTACCGTGAATAAAACATAGAAAACACCAACATTGTCTTCTCTATTTGGTAAAAGCCCATTTTCCCACTTTTATCTTCAACCTCTAACCACTCTACACTCGTTTAACCTCCCTCATGTGCAGATGTTAAACAATGTCATTCTTCTCCTGTGGTCTCCATCTAATTCTCCAGCTCCTTAATCCCCTTTCCTCACTCCCACTTTCACACTACCTTGCTCTCTCATCCTCTTCTTCCCTTCATCCTCTGCTTGTCTTGACAGAAGCCCAGAGGCAAAACCTGAACCTGTTCCTTGTCCTTCTTCACAGACACGCTTTCTGTCCAGGTTAAACACTGCTCTTATCCTTCACTTTAAATAGCCCTTCCTCCTCTGTTCTCCTCCATGTTCCTCCTCTCCATACCCTTTCATTTCTGCTCCACTCGTCCGTGTGCTCCAGCTGGGTCTCCTCCATTTCTGATCATTATATTGCCTGGACTGATTGCACCATCAAACTGCCATCAGTTCACTCCTCAGTGGGGGTGAGTGCATATTTCAGGAGCAAAGGCTGTCATTTCATCTCAACCAATCACTTTATCTGTAGGATGCAAAATCCACACTTTCACAGTGCTGCTATTGGAAAAGTGCTTAGGCTAAAAATACTATGCGTTTGCACTCTGTAGGCCAAAAGCTAGAGTTCTGTTTGACCACCACCAGAGCTGATGAAGGTTTGATCAGTATTTTCATACAAAAGAGCTATTCTACCAACCCAGAATTCAATGTCTATTAAGAATGCCCTTGTAATTAGATAAATCAGCTCTGTTATGGTCACCTATTGCTGACACATCATACAATTACACAGCTGGTATAATATCAGTGGAAAAACACTGAGCAATAGAATGGGACACTATGGAGCAGCATAATCTCACCATGCCCAATGCCAAGTGGGGGCTAGAGAGGTATAATTTCCTCCAGCATTGGACGGTGGAGCAGTAGAACTATATTCCCAGAGGAGATGCATACACAGTTTGTATAGTTACACAGTTTGTATAGTTACACAGTTTGTATAGTTACACAGTTTGTATAGTTGTCTTCTCCCTTCGAGTTCTTCTTCTTGTCTTGTTCCTATTCATTTTTTTTTCTTCTCTGGGATTTCCATCCTTGCACCACTGAGCAGAAATAAACTCTCAACAGTTTATAGCTACAGTTATAATCAATCACATGGTGATGATGATGATGATGATGATGATGTCTCCGCAATGATGATGATCAAGAAGATGAAATTGGTGCTGATCATTATGAAGATGATGAAGATAGATTATGATGACAGTGGTGGTGATGGATGAAGATGATAATGAAATGACAATACTGATGGCAATGCTAATGATGAAGATAATGAAGATCATGACTGTAGAAAGTGTAGAGATGATGATGATGATGTTAGTAATTAAGATACAGATAAAAGATGAGGCTGAAGATTAAGAAAAATATATAGAAGTTAATGACTGTAAACTGAAGCAGACATTATCATGATTATGATGAGGATGATGATGAGGATGATGAAAAAGAGAAAGTTGATTGATAGATCATGATGATAAAGATGTTGACAGTGATGATAGTGAAGAGGAAGAAGTAGATGATTTACAACGATGATAAACATGAAGATGGTAACGAACTGACAATTATGGTAATGATGAAGATGAAGATGAGGATGGGTATGAGAATGATAAAGAAGACAGTGATGATGATGATGATGATGATGATGATGAGGATGATGAAAGAGAGGAACAGTATCCTGATATGGAGATGATGAAGATGATGGTGGAGTTGATAATGAAGATGAACATGAAGATGGTGAATGAACAACTGATAGTATTAATGATTAAGATGATTAAAAAAGTGAAGTAGGGATGATGAGGTTTAGGATGATGCTGCACAAAGATTATATGGATGAAGATGATGATGGCTATAATGGTAATGATGAAGATAAGTGAGTGAATGGAACTTGCTGCTATTTGCAGTTTAAAAACCTTCAAATACAAACTGGCTGGAGATGAATCTGTACTCAGGCTGGCAGGATGATGACTTTTGACCAAGTTTTTTGAAAAAGCATGAAATATAAAGCAGGAATAGAGTGTCTGCTATCTTATATGTGGCAGTTCAGACTATATTTTTTGTCATTCTGTCAGTGGTGGAAAATAGAGTCAGAAATGAATTCCTCTTTAATATTTTAGAGAGCTCTGTAGAAATGGTGGCTGCTATTACAGTTTTGCATGATTTATCTTATAGTGTATAATGAACATGCCTTCATACAGATAAGTCCAAGCAATACTTTAGATTCAATTAAATTCTGCTTTATTCACACAAAGCTGTTCACAATGGACTGTCATAAAGTGGCTTGGGTAGAAGTTCAGCGTGAGTGTAAACCAGGATTACAGCTTTCAGAAACAGGAGTTCATGTAGGTGTCACACAATGTTCTAGAAATCTCAGTATAGCTCTAGGATCCCATTGAGCCATAGATGTCACCACTGTGCAGTGTCAAGCATCACCTAGAGGGATATTTAGCCTCTGGAGCAGTGTAACTGCATTCTCTGGAGTGATGGAGCTCCATCTAAGCAAGTAGAGTTTGTCATCCAACATCCGACCTCACTAATGCTCTGATATCCTTACAATGTTCCAACAGCTAGTGTAAATCCTTCCAAGAAAACTAGAGACTGTTATAGCAGCCTAACCAGACCAACCCTCCATATGATGAAGAAGAAACAGTAGACCAGCAGGTCAAACTTTGCTCCATTATCAGTAGACCTCTCATGTTTCTTTCAGGCTTTCATTCTACTTCTGAATGTGCTCATGTGCAACAAAGCAATTATCCCTTCATTCTATCATAACATGAATGAGATAAGGAAGGATTACAGCTTCCAAAAACTGATGAGATCATGTTTCAGGGGTTTCAGTCATGAAACTCATTAGAGATTGAATTAATGGTCCATTACTATGCTGATCTTAATAAAAAACCCAAAGCTTTGGTAATCCACCACCATGTTTATCACATTTCACAAGTTCCTTGTACTGTTTAGATGCCCTTAGTCAGATGTGCTGCAGGAGTACAATAGTAGTAACATACTAACTGCAGCGTATTCATTAGTAAGTCAGATGATATGAATCCCATGTGTTAGATGGAGAAGGGCACAGCATTTCTTTTGTGTGGAGTTTTAAAATGTCACTCATTTGAAATGGATTGATTTGTATTTGTGTTAATTTTATTTTTTCCTTCAATCAGACTGGACTTTTAATTACCCTAGAATGGACTAATGTAACTTGTGGAAGGAGACGTTTAATTGTAGGGATCTAGAGCCATCCATGGTGTAGCAGGCTACCTGCAGGGAACGGGTAGACCATAAAGTAAATAGAGCTGGTCGGCCTAGTCAAGGAAGAATTTACCACAGTGTAGTCTAGCCCAAGAGAACTGGGCCACTCAGGGAAGGCTGGCTGCAGCAAATGGGTAGGCTATAAACAAGTCGGCCTTGTCACGATGTGCCTAGTCACAGGACAGGCCACAGAGAGCGGACAGCAGGGGGCAGAAGCATAAAGTCACAAACAAGCAGCAATTTGCTAGCTGCAGAGTTCAGCGCAGAGTTGTCCTGAGGGAAATTCAGTGTCTGTTGTCATAGCTGGTTCAGTCTACTGCTGACATTGTTACACTCTTTACACTGTTACTGCACCTCATGGACGCTTTGCATTATTTGAGGTCACGAACAGCCTTTGCTCAGAACAAACACAAGATGCACATCTGACAGGAGACATCTGGTGTACATGTTTGTCTCGTTAACATCAGTCATAACATTACAGTTTTACTAACATGTCTGCTTACATTTTAATCCGGGTGGAACCTGTGTCAGAATAAGCAAATTGATACAAATAAGTGACAGTCCAGAAAGGATGTTGGAGCAAACATTAGTCTCAGGAACGAGCATCAGTTCCTCCAGAAACAAACACTGGTCTGAAGGAGCATTTGTCCACCTGCAAACAAACATCTTTCCAAACAAAAGAAAAATTCACTCCATCAACAAACATCTGTAGGAACATCAGTTCTCCGCACAAACTAACATTTGTGCAAATGAAAATCTGTCCCCCATAAACAAGTATTGGTGTGAACAAACATCAGTCCCCTTGCATACAAACTTTGGTCTAAATCAGTCCCACTAAAAAACATCATCCAAACGTCTGTGAACAAATGTGAGTCTGAATGAAAGCAAGCACAAGCCTCCTCCATTGCGTGTGATGCAGCCACCGCTTCTTTTTCGAACCACCGCTGATACACCATCACTGGAGAGCCTAACACACTCGGAGGAAGGCACACAGGGTCCCCAGCTCCGATTGGACCATTCAGTAGACGCCTGAGCCAGCGAACATTCCAATGTGAAAGTGATAGGGAGAGAGATAGCGCCATCTACCCACCCAGAGAGAGCACTGCCAATTTTTTGCTTTCTTGGGCCCCGGCTGTTGATGGCAAACAGCATGACCAGGATTCGAACTCCCGATCCTCGGGTCATAGTGGTAGCATCTTTGCCCGCTGAGCCACTCGGGGGCTCTGCCCTGATTTTATTTTTTTTTTTTTTTTTTTTTTTTTTTTTTAGCTGTTTTGCTCATTTAGTAGGTGATTGTGGGATACATCACACCTTGAAACACGGATACCACATGTGAAAACACATTTCACAATGTTTTTTTTCCAGCTCCAGTATGATCCTGGTACTGTATGTTGTGCAGAACTGAAATTGCTCAGCAAGCACACTGGAGACACTTACTGGCACATACAGTATACGATACAACCACTCAAGCATGTTATCAACATCTGTTTCTCCTACCTACTGTACCATCTCTCTCACTCTCTCTCTCTCTCTGTCTCTCTCTCTCTTTCTCTCTCTCTCTCTCTCTGGATTATAATAGGGTAGGTTTCTGAGTAGAAATGCCATCCACTGCACATTTGCACTCGTTCGCCTCCCCCTCTCTCTGGGCTAATTGCTCGTTTAGGTGAGCTGCTGTGTGAATAATAAGGCAAAGCAGTGAGGCGGAGTTTTCAGCCAGCAGTTCAGTCTGCATCTCAATCACTCCCAGCATCCTCTCTAAACAAACACATCAGCACTCACCTCGAGACAGCACACAGAACACCTTCAACTCAACATTTAATGGCATTCATGATATGTAATCTAATGTAATCTAAATCTGTCAAACCTGATTAAAACACAGTGTGACCATAAATTTAAATAAATCTAGTTCCTTGTAATTGTCATCACATTTGGAGTCACCTTTCTTACTCACAACAGGCCCATATATATATATTGTATACGTATATATAATTTTCATATTCAATCTCAAAGCCTGTGTTCAGACTGCAGGCAAATCAGAATTGTTTATCAAATCTGATCTGTTGAGTTAACTGTGCACACTGTTATATGTAAGTGATCAGATCAGGTTTTCCCATCCAGACATCACAAGCATATCTGTTTGGGCTGCTGTGGTAATGACAGAGGCGTCAGTAATTACAGCCACACTGGTGATGTGGCTTCAGGGTTGCCAGGATTCCAGTTTTTGGACTGCTTTAAAAATGTACCATAATGGCAAAAAAACTCTATAGTAACACAGATGAACAAATATAGCTGGAGATGCCTTAGGTAAACTTTCTAATATTAGAAGATTCAGTGGAGGATCTGAAAATATAGATTACAGCAGAGTAGCAGGAAAAGTGTCAGTTTTAAAACTTACATTTACATAGAAAATGAATTAATTTAAGAGTTAAAAAGCAATTTAGCTTCATGACATTTTTGTGATTAGACTCTAGATTAGATTAGATTTTGGGTTAGTTTTAAGCTTGTGTAGGGCTGCTGTCTCCTCTCTCAGTGGCCTGAAGAGTTTTTCAGGACCTGGCTACCTGGAATGTGCTTCTTGGATCCCTGCTCTTCCATCACTCTGGATTTTACGTGGTCGTTCTTTGTTGCATTGTGAGTGATGCAAAAGCACTTCAAAATCTGATCAGAGAGCCCAGACTGAGACGGATCTGTACAAATCTGATTGTAATCTAATTTCAAACCACCTCCAAATTAGATTTTATGTGTTTTTTTGCTGTCTGGATTACCAAAACTCAATCTGAAATCAATCAAGACAGGCCGAAAATCACATTTGGCCTTGTTGTCTGAACATAGCCAAATTGTTCTGAACAACATTTTTCAAGAAAATGGTGTGAAATGAACTTTTCTCTCCTTTGAAAGACAATATATCATTAAAATATTCAGTGTTTTTATTTATGAAATATAAGAGTTGGCAGTTCCAGTTTAATGTTTTTATAGAACACATGACAGACTAGATTTAAGTACATAGTATGTCTATACCTATCACCTGATAGTAGACTTGTTTTGGGCTTGATGCTAGCTTGTGTTTTTACATGACCAATTTTACACCCAATGCTTGCCATTAGATTCCTGCAAATGATCCAGAATGCAGCAGCATGACTCGTCTTCAATGTTGCAAAATACAGTCATGTAACTGCTCTGCTGTGCTCTCTTCACTGACTGCCTGTAACTGCCCATATTGGATTAAAAACTCAGATGTTGGCCTACAAAGCCAAGAATGGATCAGCTCCTCCATACCTGATGGAAATGGTTAAAACTCAATCTGCTACAAGAACTCTTCCAGCTTCAAACACAGCTCAACTTGATTCCTGTCCTTCAAGAAGCATGAAAGACAAGCATCCAGACTTTTCTCTGCCTTCGCACCTAAATGGTGGAACATACTTCCCCTGCCTGTCTGAATGGCAGAGTCACTTGCTGTCTTCAAACAACAACTGAAGACCCATCTCTTCCAAGAGCTCTAATCCTGTACTCACTAAAGGCTGTGACTATACTCATGTCTTTATTGTCATCACTTTTATATAATTCAGTGTATGTTGAGTATTGTGTATCTAAGCATCTAGGTACAGTACTGTATGTTGAATGAGTATTGTGTATCTAGGCAACACATACTGACTTTTGTATTTGGCAGCATCTAAGATTGGGATCCTTTCTTAATAAACTGCAAAGCACTTTTGTACGTTGCTCTGGAGAAGAGCGTCTGTGAAATGTAAATGTACACAGCAGTATTATCTAAAAATAGGTGAGCATGTAGTGAGCAAGTGGTTAATAATTTTTAGTTATAATTGTGGTTAATAATGTTTAGCAGCCTCCCCTCTTACCAAAACAAGCCCAACACTAGTGAGGTGTATATAAACTCTGCAGTATTAAAAGGCAGTGTACATAATGGACTTTGTTAAAATCCTCTACAAATGCAGCTCTGCTGTTCAATGGTAAAGACAGCATCTGGAACTATTGAGACTATTTTGAAGGCAAGGCGTCATTAGACTCAATATAATATGGCTGTGCCCCACTGAATTTATGGCAGTAAAAATTTATTTTATCCTGGATTGCTGAGCAAAACTACAAGACACACCATGCTAAATTCACTACTGACACTTTGAGTCAGGGCCAGTTTTTATTATTATTATTATGATTTTTGCAATGTGTAATGTACAGTCAGCCATGCAACAGATAATGTAATAATAGCTCATAGCTATCTGTTTTGGCCACATATAACCTTCTAAAAATACATATTAAACCACTAAACCGAAGGCATTAATTAAATCAATGGTAGCATAGGCTTTATGCATACTAACTAGTTAAAAGAGGCTTAAAAGTAAGAGTTGTAATCTAGCCAGTATAGCAGTAAACTACTTTTTTATCTAGCTAACATGAACTTACAAAGCAAAGACAAAATCTCAAATTCCTTTTTTATTTGTTCAAGACATTAGTGCACATAAACAATATTTCTGCAATTAATAACATTTTACTAAAAATAAAAGTTAACCAAACAAAATTAAATTACACAAAAATACTGTTTATGTTAGTCTTATTTTCTCATCTATGGATGAGAACTATTTAGTATGTAACTGGCCATTTACTCTATTTACAGCTGTGCCCATATGACTGGCAAGCAGAGGGGAAAATTCTGTGTGTGTCCCAATACAACAACTAGTTTAGAAACATTCCTGTTTTGAAGTATTAACAGATTTGGACTAAGACCCTTCTCAGTCAGGAGTGTAATGGTAGCATGACCATCAACCTCCAGACTAAGAGGTACATAACTCTGCCAACTGCATTTTACTGATTTACCTGTTTAAAGACACTTGATAACACTTGCATATTAATTGCTTTTAATAAATAATAGCTTTATTAGTGTTTGAGTAGGAAAACTACCAAATTATGCAGGACACCAGCCCTCCTGGCCCACAGTTATGCACCCCTAATCTAGACCTTCATCAATAGCCAATTCCTGACCCCAGAACTGCTCTTGTCTGGATATTTGTAAGTAGTGGATCATGTATAGAGATACCTACAGAAGCCCCACCAAAACAAAGCACTTTAGACGAACTATAGTACAACACTGCTGCCATCTGCTGGACATGTCAGAGTTTCGGGGGAGTGGCTGCATCACCATAACAACCTTCAACCAACCATCAGCTCTTAATTTAAGTCTTCCAGTTTTTATTTAAATAAAGCCTATGATTAATAATTCATTAGACTTGAAAAAGATGGGAAAGCTGTTAAATGTTTTAAAATTAAATTTGCATTATTTATTTTCTTCCCTTCCGAAAACAGCATAATAAAGGAGTTAATAAAGGAAAACCAAATAGAACAGATATTAAATAAACATAGAAGAATGATAGATTGCCCGGTTTTAGAAGCATGGCAGCAACCAAATGCTGTGATCAGAAGAAACTACTATACAATTATGACTGTCAATCATCACGTTTATCTCCTTAGTTTGTAATTAGGTACATATTACCATGAGCTCTGATCTCTTTCTGGACCATTCATTTTAGAGATTTCACTATTATTCTCATGCTCTTAGGGAGTCTTTTTTGAGTCTTAGTTCCTCTCAGTGGTTCTTCAACATGTTCTTAAGGTTGTTCTCCTTTTGAATCTTGGTTCCCCCTCTGGTGATGATGCATCCTGGTCAAACACTGGCCGGGTCACTGGATAGCATCAAGATTCTAAGGCTCAGACTGCAGACAAATGAGATTTGTTTTTCAAATCAGATCTACTGAGATGACGGTTCACACTGTTATTTGCAAGTGATCATTTGTCTGTCCACACATCACAAGTGTATCTGTTTTGGGTTTCTGTGGTAACAGTGTCAGCATCAGTAATTACTGCCACACTGGTGATGTGGCTTCAGATTTGCCAGGTTCATGGTTTTCCAACAAAATTGCGATATTTATGTCAAAACATTTGTGGTGGCACACATCCCAAGTCTCCCTAAAATTCCAGGAGTCACACACATATTGACAGCCACTGGTGGATTCAGGGTCAAAAAATATTGCCAAAGTGCCTCCTAGAATGACAAAATGTGCCCTTTTAGCTGCCCTTCACATGGGAAAAAATGTTGAGTGGCCCCATTTTTAAAACATTATGGTGGTGTGCCCTCTAGAACAATAAATATTGATAATCTTTCTTAATGGGTCCCCTAATTTGACTGCCTTTCCAATAGAAAAGGGTGCATTAAGAGTCCTCATTTGCACATCTACAAGACAGTGTCCCAAAGTGGAGCCTTTTCAGTAGTGATGCGGTGCTGTATAGGGTTCTCCTACAATTGTACATGATGAAGTGCCTGGGTAGGTGCCCCTCTAATTGAGAAGTGGCCCTCCAGTGCGAAAAATGTGCCCTTTTAATATTTTCGGCCCTGTCCTTCGAACATCCTGAGTCCGCCTCTGTTGATAATGGCTCCCTGATGCCCGCAAATTACATACAATCTCCCAGAATCTACAGCAAGCGAGCATGCTTCATCCCGAACCTATCGAGCAGTCAGTCAGTCAAAGGAACAGGAGCATCATGGCAGTGGCAGAATGCCCTAAGAAACTAAAATGTAAGGCACATTTTTACATCAGACTACACAAAAGTGTACCTCTGTCTGATAAGAGTGAGGAACAAGTCGTGCACAGTCTTGCAAAAAAAAAAAAAGCAAATCCCTAAAGGAGGTGACACCTCCCTGAAATGAATTTTGTCAGGTTGGGATGTTTGAGGTGGGGTATTTTGGTTTGTGGGCTACTGTACAAATGTACTGTGACTGCCAAAACCGCTTTATAGTAACACAGTAGAAAAGTAGTGTTGGAGATGCCTTAGACTTTCTAATATTAAAAAACCCCAGTGGAAGGATCTGAAAATAACGATTAGAGACTAAAAAAAGATATAAGAATAATAAACAGCAATTATAACTTCTTCAAACATCTGTGGTTAAACTTTAGATTTGGGGTTAGTTTTAAGTTTGTGTAGGCTGGCTTTCTGTCAGATAATGGGCTGGAGAATACTTTGAGACCTGGAAACCTGTGACACATTTTTTGGATCTGTCACTCTGTGACTTACAATTCTTTGTCGCATTGTGAGTGATGTGAAAGGCACCTCAAAATCTGATTTGTGTTGCCACAAATCTCATTGTAATCAGATTTCAAACCACCTCCAAATGTGGCTTAAATCAGATTAGTAACAATCAGTGTTTTTTTACTGTCCAGACTACCAAAAATCTATGTAGAGAGACCAAAAATCAGATTTGGGCTTGCTGTATGAACACAGCCTAAGAAACAAAAACAGTTCAAGAACCAGAGTTTATTTGGTGAAAAGTGCCATCAGATTTTATTGAGTCCTGGTTCTTCTTAATGGTCTCAGTGGTATTTTTCCTCATGATCTTAGGGATTTTATTGAGTCTTGGTTCCTCTCAATGGTTTGTCCTCTCACTCTTATCAAGGTTCTCCTTTTCACCCTTGTTTTGTTTTAGTGTCTCTTCTTCATGGTCTTAAAAGACCTTGATCTATTTGGACTTAAACCCTTTCTGTCATTGCCTGGATTGCAGAAAATTGCAGAAAATCTTTTCTGTCATTAGTTATTATATATTATATAGGAAAAGTTGCATTTGTCCCAACCAAGAGTTATACTGCAGGGGGACTTTTATTTTGAAAATGTGACACAGAACTTAACATGTTTTAGCAATCAAATCAAAGACACCCTTTGCATTTTAGGTTGTGTTGTGTGTTGGGTAGCAAATCCTCCAGTCACCAGCTTCACTGGCCTCAGCTTTCAGCTCATTGGAGCATCTGGTCTTCACCAGCTTTAAACCAGTGTTGCCAAGTCTGCTTATTATAAGCGACTTTGGGCTTGTTTTTTTCTAAAGTCGCTTGCAAATCTCGTGAGTCACAGGTTTTTTGGGCTTGTTTTTGAACGTGATGTCGCTTATTTGGGCTTGTCTTTCTTTCTGAGTGAAACTCTTTGATTATCTCCCAGCTCCCCATAATAAAGCAAAAGACGAGTGATAGGTTGTTTGTCCCTTCCAAGATCCCGTCTTCTGTTTATCACTCCCACCTAAGTTGACCAGTCACACACACCCAAACACACACAGCAGGCAGCCAGGCACAGCCCAGAGTGACGAGGCAGCATAAGAATGAGCTCGAGTAAGTGGGGAAAATAAGGAAAAATATATAATAAAGAGTGGGAAAAAGAGAGCGCATTGAAAGAATTGCTCTGACATCAGATGGCAGATGCAAAATGCACTTTTCTTTTGATCAGCGCTTAAAAGATTTTGTTATTCAAAGAATTTAAGTTTTTAAAATAATTTATTAAATCATTTGTTATAATTTTTTTTATATTAAGTGTTTAGCATGTTTGTGTTGTTTATGTATAATGTCATAAATATTTACCTTTATACTTTTAAAAGTGGCCTCTGTTTTACAGAATGTGTTGGGTTGCCAGTTGGGCTTATTTTGGGCTTGTTTTCATAGAGCTGGTTGCTTGTTTTTATCGCGAGATCTGGCAACACTGCTTTGAACGTGAGGTCACGAATGAGAGCACAATGAATAACAACAACGATTAATTATAGCTATGAAAACAGCTTGTTATGGTGTCCTACTGAGAAGATTTGAGTTAACTGTGCTCAAGCTGTCAGAAATCACTCTGAACATTAGTCTCAGGCAATGTCCGTCAATGCATACTGCTAAACTAAATAAAAACAAACAAAAAATACCACCATCAGAAGTGTTTTCAGTAAAGTTTGTTCCACTAAGGTTAGTCTAGTCTCTGTCTTGTTAAGCTTGAACTTTCTCAGTGTTAATGAACAGACTTTATTTATTTGCTGTTTACTGTAATGCCACATCACTGTATGTACAGTATTTTACTGTACATTACATTAACGGCTAGACATTTCAGGAAAACCTGACTTCTTATGATTCAGTAATATGAAGTAAGCAGTAGTCAATGCTTTTGAGCTGTGAAAGCTAATTGAATTTGCCAATGTGAAGAAAAAGGTCAGGAAGGCCTGAGGGCTATCCACAAACCTGAATAAGGGAGAGAAAAAAAATCTAACTTTAATTAACAAGTCATTAACTTAATTAACAGAACAAGCAAGCTTAATTTAATGAACTCCATCCTGCAGTTAGCAAAAGGACTGTATTTTCCTAAATAATTTTACTGAATACTATTTTTAATGAATGGAATCTAACTGTAATATTTATGTATACTAGTCATACATTGAATAATATTGTTTTATTTTAGGCCATTAAGCTCCAAAAATAAGTGCTGAAAGCAGCATTATGTAACAATTTCTCCTTAATATAATAGCTTCAAAATTGTTCTGATGGTACATTGACTCAGAATAGTGTCTGCTATAACACTATGGTTGTGTCTGAAATCAAATCCTATTTACTTTTTAGTGATCTATTTAGGCTGTATGCCAGTTTGCAGTGATGTCCTATAGTATATTATGTTAAACATTGTGCACCATATAGTGCACAACCAATGTAAACTACTTACACACTAAGTTTCATAATGCTGGACAAATCCACGAGAGTGTATTTTGTGTACAAATCCAATATATTATCACATTATTAAAATAATTATTGGCGTTTCACAAAAATATTTATTGATAAAATGGTAGCATAGCAGCAACTATCTAAATATATAAAATATTAGATTTGTATTTATAGTCATGACCATTTTCATCACAACATGCAAAAAAAATATACACAAAAAATAAAATTGGGAATATAGTTTGAAGTTTTCGGTAGCCTCCAATGTGGATGTTTATTTTTTAAATTAAATTATAATATTAATATGATACATTACAATGCTATATAATACACTGTTTACAGGGCAAAAGGTCAAGATGGTTTCTGGTGTAAATAAGTGTCTTAATTTGCTCTCCTGACTCCCTCACTGCTACCCTGTAGTGTTCTAAGTAGAACATTCTAACTTGTGATCAGTGAATAAGTGAACAAGTGGGAACATTTCAGACATTACAACTTACAGAAGCTGGCACAAGACCTATTGCAAGAACTGTACCGCTTTACAGCACTACGACAAGTTACTCTTTAGCTGGCTTTAGGAATCTGACTCACAATTCCCAGCATGTACATCATGGCAGAACCTGTGAAGACACCAAATAAGATGTGAGAAAGGAAGTGAGGACATGAAAAGTTGAGAGTGAATGAGCCAGTGACCAAACACCTACAGCAACTACATATAGCATGTGTCTGGTAGACATACACGCTTTGTAGTGGTTGCCTGTTCCCTCTGTTGTTTGAATGTGCTTTAAATACATGCATGCTTTGTGTGTCTCTTCAAACTTAAGTTCCCAGCAATAAAACATTTTTGGTTTTGTTAAAATTGTTTTCTACAGCTCAGCAGTACACAAGGACATTTCAGACTGATGTTTATTTGTTTTCTGCCATTCTTATGATAATTTACAGCATGATTTGTATTTACGACAGTAGTGAAAAGTTAACAATACTCCACAACTGTAGGGGGAGCCCAAGAGCAAAGCTGCAGTGCAATTCTCGCATGACGCTGCTTGACTTAATTATATTTACATGATTTTCCACATATCCTAGATGTTGGTGATCAGCCATGATATGTTAGGAGTTAAAATGTTGCTTCTTTAGTACTGGAGCTGTGGGGCTAGCATTGTAAACAAACACTAACACACAATAATCACCTAAAATGGCCCAGTGGTTTCTGTAAAAATTAATCACCAAAACTTCTCTCAACCCACTCAAACCTCATTCAGATCTTAATTAAGGTCTCACAGACTAATTCAAGGCTGTCCAATCCTGGTCCTTTAGATTGAGCACCCTAAACAGTTCACCTCTAGTCTTGATGTAATACTGATCCAATTAATGTAAATCAGGGGTATCTCAGTACCAGAGCCATGTTTGCTGGATCAGGATCTTAGTCACCTCTGGATTACTCAGTGTGATTTAGGATGCAGTATGACTTACTGTGAACTTAAACAATAAAATTTAATAACTACAGGCAGCCATGATGGAAGTTTTTTATGGATGGATAAAATCCAAAAAGAAGTTTTGCTGAGTTTTTATCATCTAGTCTTTGCTATCACAAAGCTACAGTTCTAACCTAAAAAAGCAACATTTTAAGTTCAACCATGTCTTGGTTGATGGACTACATCTGATGTAAGAGAAAAAATGTCAATATTTAAGCTTGAACAATTATTTTAATACTTAGAACTGGTTAATAAATTGAATGCAAGGGACTATAAAAGAAAATATTAACCAAAAGTCTTACACACCCACGTTCATCCTGCCTCAGTACTTCCTGCACGATCATTTTAGCTATTTAGCTATAGGTGGCCTTACCAACAGGACGATGTTTCCAGCAGGCATCAAAATCAAGACAGAAGGTTAAAGTAACCTTTAGCTGTGAAGGATCATGGAGAACATGGAGTTTTCTCATTTACAAAAACCTCCTGAGTGGTGGAAATGTGGTGACATGCTGCACCCCTGGAGTTAAGTGTCTTTGCTCAAGGGCAAACACTCAGTGAGCCAAAACCTTCAAATTACACTCCTCTACAAGCTCCATTCCCCCTAGTGCACAGCCTGGTATGAAACCCACAATCCTCTGGTCACTGTAGCCTCACAAAGCTTCCTGCCAGTCCTGCACTTCATGTAAACAGCTTCTGTGGAAATAAAGTGAGTGTTTTGACCAAAGCCTGCACATTTGCAAGTCTTAAGCTAACCCAGACTAAAGCCCTATTTGGACGGGATTAGTTTTATGTAAACAGTGTAGCCTCTCCTATCTTGGTCATTTATGCTAAGATGTCTTGTCCTGTGTGAAGCAGACATATATTTTACAGACATCCTGTAATAAACTTACATCAGTCCACTGCTTCCATCACCTATACAGTGGCTTCTGCTGCTCAATAGACTGTATATTAAAACACAATACCAGCAGTAGAGAAGTGAGGCCAAAACATCTCTGATTCCCTCTATTGGCTGGTTGTAGTACAATTTTAAATCCCACCCACAACATTTTATTGACTGGGTACTACAACAAACTTTGAAATGTTTTTTCATTCAGTATTTTTTTTTATTTGTGAAGTAAATGTGTTCTATAGAAGTTTTGGGTGTATTGTAAGATTTTATCTTCTCTTTGACGTTTTTTTGAAGATAAGTGATGTCTTGTTTAGCAGTAAGTTGAACTAACAAACACTCAAAATTGGCAACGCCCCAACAGAGTGGGGCAGCGCTTCAGTGGTAGCACTGCTTAGGCTCTCATCTCTACTGCGTATGCTCTGGCTGCAATTTGCATCTGATATGGCAAGCAATATGGTAGCATTAAAATGGAATTTAGGTGGAAACTTACTGTCCAGTTCTCATATGCAATCTATAGTGCCAAGCAAAAGGGATTTGCATCTGGACAACGGCTGAAACATTCTGTCTAATTTCAGTTTGGGGCAAACATCGCTTTCAAAAACAGTTTGAACAAATGGTACTTAACCATTATGCCAAGACTTCATCAACAATTTAAAAAAGGAACACAGAGACATTAAACATAACTGACGAAGTGGCTGAGACCCTGTACACTACCTGTACAAGACATAATAGCTGAGCTGATGTTAACCATCTGTTAGATAGCTAACTGACGTGGTTAACCAGTTTACTTTAAAATTTGCCAAATTCACAAAAGTGTCTTAGAAAAAAAGGAAAATGTTATAAAAATTGTATTATTCAATGATGTTTTAAGACATTTTCTTCTTTTTTGTTTAGGATAATTCTATAAACAAGTGGTATTTTTGAAAACAACCAGACAAAATCTGACTCCAGGACTAGGAGTTGTGTCCTCCTCCAAGTTCATTCATTTCTAAATATTACAAAATCATACATACATAAAGACAAGAAAGGTTTTTTTCTAAGAAAATATAAGATATAAAACAAACTTTTAAGAGAAGATTTGAACTTAAGGGTTTTTTTTACAGAATTACATTTATCAACATTTATTATGAAATTCTTAGTGTTTGTCTTAAGAACCTTAACACAATTTTTCTTAAACATTCATCAATCTGCTCTGTGAGTAGTAGTAGATATTCCTCAAAGTTCATTCATTTCTGAACATCACAAAATCATCCACTTTTATAAATTTGTTATTGGCTGCTGTTACAATAGCTACTGTATCCTAGGTTGTCTGTAATGTCCAGTGTTAGTGTGGAGACAAGAGACAGCAGCAGGAAGTCCAACAGACAGTTTTTATTAGACCTGGTGAACACAGAGACATGGACCAACGCTAAGGCTACAAACACTCATACATCATGACTCACAAAGACAACAACACCAAGAGGAGACTAAGTAGGGGCAGTGATCAAGACACAAATGAGGGAACAGACCTAAACAATGACGTGACATCACAGGGGATGAAGACTTGATGAAAAAAACAAGGAAATGGGCAAGTATTAATTTGCATAGATTAGAGGTGCAATAACTTTTTATTCAAGCAAAATTAAAATCATACATAATATTTTACAAAATCATTATAAAAATAGTAACTAAACTACTTCCCAAAATAAGTCTTGGTGTTTAGTCAGAAATTAATGTCTATTTTAAGTTGGTTTGACATTATTAAGTTTAAAAACATAAGCTTAATTGATTATTTTTTGTCATATGTATTAATCAAATGTTAGAAAATTTACAAAACAATACAATATGAATATGTAGGAAGATGCATGTATGTTACATTATTACTAATATTTAATTAAAAACATGAAAAAAAATTGTGCAAATGGCTAAAATGAATGATGTAAGTCACGTGGATGTTTTGTGTGGTTAATGTGAGTGTCACTGCCTTCAGATGACTGAAAAAAAACATTTCTTCTGCTAATTGTAATGCTGTAATTGCCAGAGCAAACACAACACAAGTATACTGTATACTTTTTTAAACCTCTGGCAGTTCACCACTTACGTTTGTATCATTTGAAGCTGTTCATTGGAATTGAGTGAGTTGAATTGCAATAAATGACTGGAAAAATAGGGGTGTTCTAAAACATTTGGCTGGTAGTGTATATATCAGTGGTTAACCTTTTTGTTAAAATGGATCTACTTCATAGATATTTCATTGTACAGAGTAAATAGACACATGGTATCCAGTAAGAAAGGAGTACTGCTTGTCTCCAGGGTATACTGCATAATATCCTACACTAAAATGTGCAGAACTTTGGTCTCTGTAGAAGATGGATGAATATATTTTCCACTTTGAAAATCAATAAAACATGTTGTTTAACCACAGGTGCACAAACTTTTGTACACGACTGTAACTTCATCAGTCATAACGTCCTGAATGTTGTAGGTGAAAGTTGTTCATTGCCTGCACCGCTTCACTGATGAATGTAAATGGTTGTTTTGTAACGGGCTAGCCTACACTTCGCCCCAGGGGATGAACTCGCTCTTATGAATGTTAAATGAATGAACACTTCAATATGAACAGAAATTGGCCAGCGGGGGAATGTTAAATTATTTCTATTTCATTTCTGCACACTGCTCACATGAGATCATATTCAGCATGGGCATATATCTCAGAGACAGGCAAGTGGGTGCTGTATATTCCTCAATAACATCCCTACCAGTGCTGTACGCTTTAAAGTAACAACTCCTGTTTACCCAGTTTTCCACTTAGCTCAGATGTAGTTTATCAGACAAGAGTCCAAATTTAGCTTCTGCGAGGCTAACATCGCTAATAAACACTTGAGTTCAATAGTTGTCAAAATACATCATCAAAACATCTTTCAAACAAGATCTTCATGAAGGTTTCACAGACTAGTGGGTGTGATTTAGAGCACAGTATGACTTACTGGGAGCTTTAAAAATAGCAAAAACTGTCATGGCTGCCTGTAGCAGTGAGGTCTTATTATATATACAAAGTACATGACCAAAAACTTCTCTCAGCCCACTCAAACCAGATCCAGATCTTAATGAAGGTCTCAGAGTCTAGTTGATGTGGTTTAGGACACAGTGTGAATTACTGTGAGCTTTAAAATATAATAAAACCTCACCGCTACTGGCAGCTATGAAAGACAGCTTGAGTTTTTGCTATTTTTAAAGGTCATAGTAAGTCACACTATGGCCTAAACCACACTAGTTAGTTAGACCTTCACTAAGATTTGTATGACATTTGAGGGGGCTGAGAGAAGTTTTTGGTACTTGATGAAAATGACTGGGCTATTTTGCTATTGCATTTCAGTGTTTGTTAGCAATGTTAGCCTTGCTAATTTCGATAGGTTTTACCTGATCACCTACATCTGGTAAAGTTTGTATACAAGTGAAAACTTGTATACAGTAAATGAATCTGAATAAACTACATTTTAAGACTACATAAGAAGCATCAATGAAAATGTCTTCATTACAACACTGTAGGGTGACCAGACGTCCTCTTTTCCCTGGACATGTCCTCTTTTTGAGACTTAAAAAGAACGTCCGGGGGGAATTTCACATTCGTCCGGGATTTTGTTGTACTCGAGAAGCGTTTCTTTCACAAACTAGTCTCGCCTTCCTCCTATTCTGTTTGGTTCGTTTGAGTGAGATGGAGATCCAGCTGAATCCAAGCCAGGTTTCTTTTAAGGCTGCCACAAGCTCATGATTGGCTCTGCCGTTTCTTGCTAACATGTGATTGGCCGTCGCTGCTGTCACTCCCTCAAATGGACTCTGGACTGCAATTTGGCCGGCAGTCCGTTTTCACCTGTAAGTTATTAACATGTAGAGCGTTTGTTCTCTTTGTCACGTCAGCTAGACGTATTTTAATTTCAGCGGTTTCATATTAAAATTCATTAATATTTACATTTGAGTGTGTGTCTGTGTTTGTATGTCTACCAGTCTATGATAAACCATTTATTTACATGCCTCTAAGTATAACTATTATCAAAATAATTCAGAATTTCTGCTTATTTTTACTCAAAAATGAGGTATAATTCTGTGTAAATAAGA
>BRDA01075267.1:0-10035 GCA_036984385.1 Crenuchus spilurus | reverse complement strand
ATCAGAGGTGTAGTAAAGGCTGATCAGAGGTGTAGTAAAGGCTGATCAGAGGTGTAGTAAAGGATGATCAGAGGTGTAGTAAAGGATGATCAGAGGTGTAGTAAAGGATGATCAGAGGTGTAGTAAAGGTGGATCAGAGGTGTAGTAAAGGATGCTCAGAGGTGTAGTAAAGGATGCTCAGAGGTGTAGTAAAGGATGCTCAGAGGTGTAGTAAAGGCTGATCAGAGGTGTAGTAAAGGATGCTCAGAGGTGTAGTAAAGGATGCTCAGAGGTGTAGTAAAGGATGCTCAGAGGTGTAGTAAAGGATGCTCAGAGGTGTAGTAAAGGATGATCAGAGGTGTAGTAAAGGATGATCAGAGGTGTAGTAAAGGATGATCAGAGGTGTAGTAAAGGTGGATCAGAGGTGTAGTAAAGGATGATCAGAGGTGTAGTAAAGGATGCTCAGAGGTGTAGTAAATGATGATCAGAGGTGTAGTAAAGGCTGATCAGAGGTGTAGTAAAGGCTGATCAGAGGTGTAGTAAAGGATGCTCAGAGGTGTGGTAAAGGTGGGTCAGTGATGTAGTAAAGGCTGATCAGAGGTGTAGTAAAGGATGCTCAGAGGTGTAGTAAAGGCTGATCAGTGGTGTAGTAAAGGCTGATCAGAGGTGTAGTAAAGGATGATCAGAGGTGTAGTAAAGGATGATCAGAGGTGTAGTAAAGGCTGATCAGAGGTGTAGTAAAGGATGCTCAGAGGTGTAGTAAAGGTGGGTCAGTGATGTAGTAAAGGCTGATCAGAGGTGTAGTAAAGGCTGATCAGAGGTGTAGTAAAGGCTGATCAGAGGTGTAGTAAAGGCTGATCAGAGGTGTAGTAAAGGATGATCAGAGGTGTAGTAAAGGATGATCAGAGGTGTAGTAAAGGATGCTCAGAGGTGTAGTAAAGGATGCTCAGAGGTGTAGTAAAGGCTGATCAATGGTGTAGTAGAGGATGATCACTGGTGTAGTAAAGACTGATCACTGGTGTAGTAAAGACTGATCAGTGGTGTAGTAAAGGTTGATCACTGGTGTAGTAAACTTTGATCAGAGGTGTAGTAAATGCTGATCAGTGGTGTAGTAAAGGTTGATCAGAGGTGTAGTAAAGGTGGATCAGAGGTGTAGTAAAGACTGATCAGTGGTGTAGTAAAGGTTGATCAGAAGTTTAGTAAAGGCAGATCAGTGGTGTAGTAAAGGTGGATCAGTGATGTAGTAAAGGCAGATCAGTGGTGTAGTAAAGGTTGATCAGATGTGTAGTAAAGGCTGATCAGCAGGTAGTAAAGGCTAATCAGTGGTGTAGTAAACTTTGATCAGAGGTGTAGTAAATGCTGATCAGTGGTGTAGTAAATGCTGATCAGAGGTGTAGTAAAGGCTGATCAGTGGTGTAGTAAAGGTGGATCAGAGGTGTAGTAAATGCTGATCAGAGGTGTAGTAAATGCTGATCAGAGGTGTAGTAAATGCTGATCAGAGGTGTAGTAAATGCTGATCAGTGGTGTAGTAAAGGATGATCACTGGTGTAGTAAACTTTGATCAGAGGTGTAGTAAATGATGATCAGAGGTGTAGTAAAGGTGGATCAGAGGTGTAGTAAAGACTGATCAGTGGTGTAGTAAAGACTGATCAGTGGTGTAGTAAAGGTTGATCAGAAGTTTAGTAAAGGTTGATCAGAAGTTTAGTAAAGGCAGATCAGTGGTGTAGTAAAGGTGGATCAGTGGTGTAGTAAAGGCTGATCAGTGGTGTAGTAAAGGTTGATCAGAGGTGTAGTAAAGGCTGATCAGCAGGTAGTAAAGGCTAATCAGTGGTGTAGTAAACTTTGATCAGAGGTGTAGTAAATGCTGATCAGTGGTGTAGTAAATGCTGATCAGAGGTGTAGTAAAGGTGGATGAGAGGTGTAGTAAATGCTGATCAGTGGTGTAGTAAATGCTGATCAGAGGTGTAGTAAATGCTGATCAGTGGTGTAGTAAAGGTTGATCAGAGGTGTAGTAAAGGTGGATCAGAGGTGTAGTAAAGACTGATCAGTGGTGTAGTAAAGACTGATCAGTGGTGTAGTAAAGGTTGATCAGAAGTTTAGTAAAGGCAGATCAGTGGTGGAGTAAAGGATGCTCAGAGGTGTAGTAAAGGTGGATCAGTGATGTAGTAAAGGCAGATCAGTGGTGTAGTAAAGGTTGATCAGAGGTGTAGTAAATGCTGATCAGCAGGTAGTAAAGGCTAATCAGAGGGGTAGTAAACTTTGATCAGAGGTGTGGTAAAGGCAGATCAGTGGTGTAGTAAAGGCAGATCAATGGTGTAGTAAAGACTGATCATAGGAGTAGTAAATGCTGATCAGTGGTGTAGTAAACTTTGATCAGAGGTGTAGTAAATGCTGATCAGAGGTGTAGTAAATGCTGATCAGTGGTGTAGTAAACTTTGATCAGAGGTGTGGTAAAGGCAGATCAGTGGTGTAGTAAAGGCTGATCAGAGTAGAGGTGTAGTTAAATTGTGTAGCACTAGTTAATAAATAGGTTATATAAGAAAACTAGTCGTTTTTGAGACTGTAATAGAGACTTAAAAGATCTGAGTTAAACCAGCTAACTGATATAGCAGTGGACACAGGTGAGGACTCACCTGCTGATCAGTGCAGTAGGTGAACACAGTAGCTGAGTGTGTGTGTTTTTCTATGTATCTGAGGGAGAGTGTATGTGTGTGTGAGGGAGAGAGAGAGTGTGTTTGTGTGTGTTATA
Organism: Crenuchus spilurus; assembly: GCA_036984385.1. NCBI lineage: Eukaryota > Metazoa > Chordata > Actinopteri > Characiformes > Crenuchidae > Crenuchus > Crenuchus spilurus. The sequence continues at coordinate 7,307 of BRDA01075267.1, read as the reverse complement.
CAGAGTTCAGTGACTGTATGATCCTCTGTATTTGGCTCTTGTGTGTGTGGATGTTTATAATTTCCCTCAAGGTGCCCTGCTGCCAGGAGCAGTCTTCCAGCATAAATCACAACAGTCAGTCAGCCAGCATCAGCAGCACAGCGTCCTTCTGCCTCAGCCCACAGACACTCACACACACACAGACAAATGTGAATGGCAACGTGGCACACACAGACACAAACATGCAGCAACACTGCTTGGCACACCGGCTGGACTAATGACCGAGCAGCGGGATACCTCTCCATGTACGAACCCACTTTAAACAAATAAACCCTGATAGACTGGCCTCACTGTAGCCCATTAGCTATTATTGATAAACTCTGAGCTCATATACTGCAGTGTAGAGCCAAATACAGCAGCTCATTGGCCCAACATGAGCTACACATCGCTCCCTCTTCTGGAATGGACAGTGAAGAGTGAAGCGTTTTGTGAGCCTGCCTGCGTCTGACGCCAGATTAAACAGCACTGTGTTCAGCTCCTGTGTGTGATGATGGTAATGCTGTTAGAGCTGTGACGTTTTTCAGGTTGTCTCCGCTACCTCCTCTCTCTGAGCACTCTTTCATTGTGTTGGAGTGTCATGGGTGCGGCTGTGTGACTTGCTCTAGGTGAGACCATCTGCCTGGCAAATAATTGATTGAGCGAATGAATAAATGAATATGTTTACTGGTAATTATATACAAACACCACACGAGATGGTGAACACCTTCATCTCCTCACACTGAGAGGTGTGTGTGTGTGTGTCCATCTTCGTCTTCTTGATATGCGGCGTTTCACTTGCAAGTGGGTTCCAATATTAAAATATTTAGCATCATGATTTATGTCATGAAAAAGTGTATGTTCATAATTTCAAAAGGTGAACTGTCGTATGTGTTATATTGTTTACATGTAAAGTGACATATTCAGTGGTGGAAAAATACTCAACTGTAGTACTTTACTACAAAGATACTCATGGTCAAAACTTACACAACTACAAGCAAAAGTTGCTCAGTCAAAAGTTTACTCAAGTTAAAGTACTGAAGTACTTCTGAAAATGTAAAAATGCTCAAGAATTCAAAAGTACAAATGATATTTTCTAATATCAGTATATCAGAGATCTAATATCAAAACCACCTGATGATGTATTGACATGTAGAACCACTCCAAAAAAAAAAAAAAAAAAGAGACTTTTCTCCTCACAAACAGTAACACTGGTAACTAAGAACTACCATACTTAACATAGAAGCTTACAAAACAGTGACAGCTCTGCACAGATTAATACCTGGATCAACAACTTTTTCAGCGAGACAAACTCAATAAAATAAATCCAATTAAAAAGACAACAATATTTTATTTCTCACTAAAACATTCTGTTTGAATGAAAGCGGGAGCTCAGCTCAAGTCGACGATGGCGTAATTCCAAATCTCAGGTGTGAGCAGAGACTGTGATTGGTTCCCCTTCTTGTGAGGAGCAGAGCGTGTGGCCAACTGCATTTCAGTGAAGAAAAACAGCAACAGTGGACTACAAAGCTATGCTGAGCCAAAAGGAACGAGTAACGGCAAGCTTCCTAGAAATGTAGTGGAGTCGAAAGTACATTTGTCTTTGAAATGTAGTGAAAGTCATAAGTTCACCAAAAAATAAATACTCAGTATAAATACTCATAAAATGTACTTAAGTACAGTAATCAAGTAAATGTACTCTGTTACTGTCCACCACTGGACATAATTCAGGCCTTTTTAATGTTGAGGCTCTTTAATAGTTATTTACTAAAACTGTGCATGAAGTTTTCTAATTTGTGATTCTGGACTCAGGTTCTCATGAGATATTAACCAAACTGATCAAAAGTAAAATCAAAAACCTGCAAATCAGATTTGATGTTAATGCACTACATGAGAGTCGGGCGGCACGGTGGCTTAGTGGTTAGCACGTTCGCCTCTCAGCGCTGAGGTCTTGGGTTCGAGTCCACATCTGAGCGGAGTTTCCATGTTCTCCCCGTGTCTGCGTGGGTTTCCTCCCACAGTCCAAAAACATGGCGATCAGGTGAATTGGCTACTCTAAAAAAAAAAAAAAAAAAATATGTGTATGTATGTATGTATGTATGTATGTGTGTATGCCCAGATATGGTTGGCACTCTGTCCTGGGTGATCCCCATGGAGTGTGCCGATTGTAAAGCATCCTTGGGTATCTAGAAAGGCGCTATATAAGTGTAACGTTCATTCATTCATTCATACACTATTAAATACTAGCGTGTCTCAAAATTAGAATATTGAGTTCATTTGATTTAATTCAAAAGGGTAAACGGTCATTTTATTTTCATAACATGTAAAGTGACATACTGCAAGGCTTTTCTGTTTGATAAGTTTAGCTTATAGCTCATGAAAATCTGCTTAAATTTTTGCTTAAATTTTTGCCTAAAAACAGTATCTCAACAATAAACATCTGAGTCAATTTATTATTTTTAATAATAGTTTGATTTTGATTTTCTGAAAACAGGTATTATATTAAAATGATTCTGTAAATGATGTGACTGCAGACAAAACAATTTACAGTTTTTATTTTGACAGAACTCTCTGGCTCTCATAAAGCTCCTGTTTTCTTTTTGCAGAAGCATTTTAGTTTTCTACTTGCTAATGTTACCTGTGTTACTGGTAATACGGAATCAGATGCGTTTTGCTTGTGATATTTCAGGCTCACTGTTCTTCAGTGATAAACCAGTTCACCATGATAGTACCTAGAAATAACTTTTATTATATTTTATTGGAAAAAAATCCATCAATAGGACTTGACATTTAAAAGCAGTATTTGATGGAGAGGTCTATTGCCACCGAGTCCTAGCAACAGTATGCAAGCAGCTAAGCTTCATACTGGCACTACAGATGAGATGGGTCAAACTGTGTTAATGCGATTTTAAAGTTTAGTGCCACCAATGGTTTATTGTATTGAACAGTTATTTATGCATTGACTTTGACACCACCAATAGCCTGTATTGCAGAGCACTGTGATTTGACACAATTTGATTCAGCACAACGTGGTTCATAAAAGAAAAGAACATGATGCTATGCAATTTTTTATTTTTTGCCAATTTTCTCTCTTTCCCAATGTGGTAGACGCCAATTAACCCAACCCATTAGTGGCTCTCCCCATCACTTTGCACTGTCCCTGACTCTAGGAGGGTGAAGACATGCACACGCCTCCTCTGTTGCGTGTGATACAGCCACCACCTCTTTTCAAACTACCGCTTGATACACCGTCACTGGGGAACCAATGCGCTCGGAGGAAAGTGCAGGGTCTCTAGTTTTGAATGGACTAATCAGTAGACACCTGAGCCAGCAGACATTGTAATGTGTGAGTGATGGGGAGAGTGAGAGTACCATCTACCTGCCCAGAGAGAGCACTGCCAATTTTTGTTGTTGATGGCAAACAGCATGACTGGGATTCGATGCAGTGCAATTTATTATGTAGCAGTTCGTTAGAAGGTGTAGCTCTTCTCTGCCATGATAATTTGTGACTCACCCAGACACGCCTCCAGCTTGTGAGAGAATTGATGAGAGTCACTATTCATGAGGCGGTTGGGGAGCACCTAGTTTATATAGAGGGTCAGAGCGTGAGGTGCCGGTGATCGACCATTGTCTTTGTTTTGTTCTTTAAAAAATTCTGTTGAATATGTGTATCTCTATGTTGTTCTAAAATGTAAATACATTGCATTTTACAGATGCAGAGGTGTTAGAAACAGTCATTCCAAATTGCATCCAGTGCATACTTTTTTAATCAGGACAACTGCATCGTGAACTTTAATGCCAATCAAATATATCATTTTAAATTCATTTATTTTATGTTTAGTTATGAGTGGATAAGCCCCATACACACTGTAATATTCACTGCTATAACACCCCAAGTCCTGCTGTAAGTGCTCCTGGCCTTGTTCTGTGATACTCCGTATGGTGAAACATCACGCTGGCAGAATCCTGCTGCACGCCTTCCCACCGTGTTAGGAAATAGTGCTGCAGAAACAGTGATATGTAAATACACACAAGCGTGTCCAATAAACAGTGGTATGTAAATGTATGTAAATGCATGCTGTAGGCCTGTGTTTGTGCTGGAGTATGGAGACAGGCTGGATGACACAGGAAGTGGTGACATGCTCTCTTGCCCTGCTGTGTTAGCTGACAGGGCAAAGTCTTATTCACTCCTGGCCAAGCGTTTTTACTGCCTTTCAGTTTGTAATGAAATTGTCATAAAGTGTTAATAGCTTTAAAGTTTGTTGATTAGACAGTGGATCAGGAGCTGATGTTAGTTTGACTGTGATGTCCATTTACTTTGTAGATTTTGAGTCAATATTGTGTGCTTTATTCGTTGCTATTGTTAGACACGCATCTGTTTTATTGGGCACACTGTCTATACATGACACTAGGGTTGTCTCATCATACCTGGATTTCGGTACTGATGCCTAGTGTCACAATGCTCTAAAATAATAATATGGCAAAATAAAACGGATACCACCTAATGTTTTTATTCTATAAAACATTCATTTAATGTTCCAGTTTTGTTTGTAGGAACGTTATTCCATTAACGTTGAATGTTTTGGGAATGGTTTTTTTCTTAATCTTAAACATAAAATGTTCATTAATAATATTGAGAACTTTAATCGAGGCTATGTAATGTTATTAGAACTTTTCCTGAATGTTTGCTCCTAACATTTACGTAAGTTCTGGGAATGTACCCTGAAAGCTGGGTTATCATTGGAATACTCACGGCCACTTTCCCAGAAGTTTTACAAAGAATTTCCAAAGGTTTTTCATTTTATTTACATTTATTTCTAGGTTTTTGCCCATTTGTATCAACTTCCCAATGTAGTGGTAGCCAATTAGCCCATCCCCTCTGTTAGACCTCTCCCCATCACTTTGCAATGTCCCTGACTCTAGGAGGGTGCAGGCAAGCACAAGCCTCCTCCGTTGCGTGTGATGCAGCCACCGCTTCTTTTCGAACCACCGCTGATACACCATCACTGGAGAGCCTAATGTGCTCGGAGGAAGGCACACCGGGTCCCCAGCTCTGATTGGCCCAATCAGTAGACGTCTGAGCCAGCGGACATTGCAACATGAAAGTGATAGTGAGAGTGAGAGCACCATCTTCCCGCCCAGAGAGAGCACTGCCAATTTTTGCTGTTGTTGGCAAACAGCATGACCAGGATTCGAACTCGCGATCCTCTGGTCATAGTGGTAGCCCGCTGAGCCACTCAGGGCTCCTAGGTTTTTCATTTTAACCCAAGACTTAATGATCCAGGTAATACTCCCACACCACCAATGTGATTGGGAAACATCTTTGGACCTTCAACTCTTCAAAACGTCAGATTTATTACATAAATAAAAAATCAGTAACTAAACAGATAAACGTGTCTACATTCCTTCAGCACCTCCTAAAGGAAATATAAACAGTAATTTAGACAATTACAGCTTAAGTTTGACCTGTGAGCAGAATACAGCCCTAGTGTAGTTTATTAAATGATCACATCTTCCCATGTGACCCTGTGGAAGCACTACACATATACGACAGGAAACAGGTGTTTTTGTTTTTCACACTGAGGAAGGTAGTATTTTATATTATTGTAGTCTGATGCACATCACATAAATGTAGCCCAGCCTGAAGAGCAGAGCCTCAACTCACTCTGTGAAGGATCATAAAATGCACCAGAGGATTCTGTATTGGGCTGAGTAGCACCAAGATATGTATGTATGTGTATGTTTGGGAATGTGTGTGTGTATGTGTGTGTGTATGTGCACTCTTCCCTCCTGTTCAATAATTCATCAATTCAGCGCAGCGGGGAACAGACATAGATTTATGGCCTGTGATTGTGCAATGTCTGGATTTATCAGGACCATGGAGAGAAAATTGACCACAACTACAAAAGGCCATTTCTGCTTGTATTTGATCAGCATGAGAACTCATCAGAACCGGGGCAGAGGGGAGGAGAAAGAGAGAGGAAGGAAGAGAGATAGAGGGAGAGATGGAGGGATGGAGCAGGCAGGATGAAGGGGGTTGTGGAGGTTTCATTAAGGGATCACGGTGGCCCCCTGGTGTTTCCCATCTTCATCCTCTTCTATCGCCAACACATTGCGGACCCCCGTCCCTCCCTCTGTCTCTCCGATTAATATAAAACTGTTACAAGAAAATGAGAGTTTATTGATTTGCTTTAAAGCATGCATGTTTCTAGCAGAGAGAGAGAGAGAGAGAGAGAGAGAGAGAGAGAGAGCTATTCAGATGCAGAGAGGATGATAGCAAAGAGATCCTACTAAAGGGGACAGAGAGTAAGGTATTAGATAAGACAGTCAGACGTATGAGAGGGTTAAAGAAAGTGACCAAGGTACGTATGGTAGTGAGTGAATGAAAGACTGAAAGAAAGAGAGAGACCAGCTGAATGAGGGACAGAGTGAAAGAGAGAAAGGAAGTGAGAGATGAAGGGCACTGACTCAGGGATGTTTAATCTCTCCTCTAGAGGAGACTAATAGGGCTGTTTGGCTGAGTTTTATTTGTGTGGTGATTTAATTTGGGTGGGCTGTATTGGGGGGGGTGCTAGAGAATGGACAATAACAATAGTGACGCTGTGCAGTGAGAGCTCTGTTGACATCCTAGATTACACCTACACCCATCACACTTCCCCCTCATGGAGAAGCAGTGGGATGTGACCGTGCGGACACAGAGGTTACTGCCTGGACACATTTCTCTCTCAGTTCATTTTCATTTTCTTGATTTTCAAAGTGGCCAGTGATCTGTAACTGGCCCCGGCAGTGGGCAGAGGAGGGGTGCTGGAGCACTGTGGACAGAGGTTAGACCAGTCCACCAATGGGAATTGTGACTCAAATCTCCCTCTCTATAGTTCTCTCTCTCTCTCTCTCTCTCTCTAGTTCTCTCTCTCTCTCTCTCTTTCTCTTATCCTTTCTCTTCCTTCTCTCTCTCTAACCATCTCTCACTCTCTATCTGTCTCATGCCATCTCTTGTGCTCTCACCATCTCTTCTTTTTTCTCTTCTTTCTCACTGTCTCACCATCTCTTTTCTTTTTTTGTCTGTCTCTCTGTCTCTTTCATACACATACACACACACACACACACCTCTGTTCTTGCTCTGTCTCTCTCTAACTGCCGTATCGCTCTCTAGCATTCTCTTTCTCTCTATGTACGTCTCCCCTCTCTCTCTCTCTGTCTCTCTGTATCTTCCTGCCTCTCTCTCTCTCTCTCTCTGTATCTTCCTGCCTCTCTCTCTATCTCTTTCTCTCTCTCTCTCTCTCTCTCTCTCT
>BRDA01075256.1:59360-90719 GCA_036984385.1 Crenuchus spilurus | reverse complement strand
CCCGGAGTTTTAAGCGTAACCCCCTGAGGGATTCATTTTTAAGCCATGGCTGTGGCTTGTTAGTGCGGATAGTTTGTGATGTCATTGGACAGAATATGTCCAGACAAGAGCTCAGCGTGTTTGTGGCAGTATTTACGCTGAGAGCGGAGAATGAGCCCAGTGTAGGCATAATCGTTGGCGACCAGTGATGAGTATTGCTCTACACAAAGGTCTTTGAGATTGCGTCTGAAAGTTACCATGGCTGGAGAAGCAGTAGCTTTCCTGTGAATGCTGATACTGAGCTGAATAAAGAAGTGGTCTGATACATGTAGAGGAGTGACCGTTGGTGAGTCAGCGTCACAATAACGTGTGAAAATTAGGTCTAAATTTTTCCCCACTTTATGAGTCGGGGGGCTGGAGACCAGGTCTAGCTCGAAGGAATGCATGAGAGATTTGAAATCAGTAGAACTTTACAGCTGAATGTCCACTGAAAGACACAGTCACAGTCGCCACTAAATATGTTAATGTGTACAGCTGCCCCAAATTAAAGACATCAGCTGGATTTTTCCCTTCAAAATCAGTCATAACATTACAGTCAATTCCTTTTTTGGGGGCAGATCCAGTAGTGTTCAGTATAATCTGCAGTTTTCCTCAGAGTCTGTGAGCAGAAAGCCCCCCTCGTAGTTATTCAACTGAAGGTAACAGATGAGGCTTTTCCAGTTGTGACAGACATACTTGCTTCAGGGTTTTCCACCTTTTTTTAACAATGTTCACTTTTTATTGAAAAGTCTGTATTGAAAATGGTTTTGTAAGTAAATCTGTAAATTTCTTCCACTCTTTCAGTCATTGTGGGCTGACAAAACAGCTAATAAATCAAGAAATATATACTTTTGAGTGTTTACACTACATTTACATTACTTGACCAGGCTGCCATTGTAAATAAGAATTTGTTCTTAATGATTTGCCTGGTTAAATAAAGGTCAAATTAAAAAAAAACTTGACCAGCCAATCAAAAGACAAAATGGCAAACTAAGCAACTGGTTAAAGTAGCAACTACCGTTTATGTTAGTCTACAGACACCATTCTACTGACTCTGAAGACTCTGACTCTGACTCTAAGGCAGATTTATTTGACCCTGGCAACACATGACTGCTGAAATCTGATTGAATTAAAGCTCTTGTACATACTCTTGTATAGACCTTAATACAATTGATAATCTGTGGTCAGAATTGAAGATTACTGTTCACCAGTGGAAACCATTTAACTTGAAGGAGCTGGAAACTTTTTGCCTGGAGGAATGAGCAAAAATCCCAGTTACCAGGTTTGCACACACTGCAGCAGGGATTGTGGCCCATTCCTCCACACAGGTCTTCTCCAGTTCAGCCAGGTTTCTGGGCTGTCACTGAGAAACATGGAGTTTGAGCTCCCTCCAAAGATTTTATATAGGGTTTAGGTCTGGAGACTGGCTAGGCCACTCCAGAACCTTGATATGCTTCTTACGAAGCCACTCCGTGGTTATCTTGCCTGTGTGCTTTGGGTCATTGTCATGTTGGAATACCCAGCCACGACCCATCTTCAATTCTCTAACTGAGGGAAGGAGGTTGTTCCCCAAAATCTCACAATACATGGCCCCGGTCATCTTCTCCTTAATACAGTGCAGTCGTCCTGTCCCATGTGCAGAAAAACACCCCCAAAACATGATGCTTCCACCCCCATGCTTCACAGTAGGGATGGTGATTTTGGGATGGTACTCATCATTCTTCGTCCTCCAAACACGACGAGTGGAAATAAGACCAAAAAGTTCTATTTTGGTCTCATCTGACCACAGCACTTTCTCCCATAACTCCTCTGGATCATCCAAATGGTCATGGGCAAACTTAAGACGGGCCTGGACATATGCTGATTTAAGCAGGGGAACTTTCCTTGCCATGCATGACTTTAAACCATGACGTCTTAGTGTATTAGCCACAGTAACCTTGGAAACAGTGGTGCCAGCTTTCTTCAGGTCATTGACCAGCTCCTCCCATGTAGTTCTGGGCTGATTCCTCACCTTTCTTAGGATCACTGATACACCACGAGGTGAGATCTTGCATGGAGCCCCAGTCAAAGGGAGATTGACAGTCATGTTTAGCTTCTTCCATTTTCTAATAATTGCTCCAACAGTTGATCTTTTTTCACCAAGCTGCTTGGCAATTGTCCCGTAACCCTTTTCAGCCTTGAGAAGGTTTACAATATTGTCTCTGGTGTCTTTGGACAGCTCTTTGGTCTTACCCATGTTAGTACTTGGGAGTCTTACTGATTGTGTGGGGTGGGCAGGTGTCTTTATGCAGCTATCGACCTCAAACAGGTACTTCTAATTTAGAATAATAAGTGGAGTGGAGGTGGACTTTTTAGAGGCGGACTAATAGGTCTTTGAAGGCCAGAATGTTTGCTGATTGGCAGGTGTTCAAATACTTATTTGCAGCAGTAACACATAAATAAATTATAAAAAAAAAATCATACATTGTGATTTCCAGATTTTTTCTTTCAGATTATGTCTCTGACAGTGGACATGCACCTAAGATGAAAATTTCAGACCCCTCCATGATTTCTAAGTGGGAGAACTTACAAATTAGCAGGGTGTTCAAGTACATATTTTCCTCACTGTATATATATATATATATATATATATATATATATATATATATATATATAAACCATGTGTTCATTGCCTAAGTACTGCAGCTTATGGAAACATATTTATCGTGTAAGTTATGACATATGTAGAGCATGTTTTGAACTTCCCTATGCTCCCTATTCTCAGTGCCTCTTTCATTCATTACATCATGAAGAACAAGTGGCCAACAATTCTTCAAAGAAAAGAACATCTGAAGAAGGTTGTGTGATGGTGACATAAATATAAATATATATTTATATGGGGAGGCACAGTGGCTTGGTGGTTAGTGCTTTTGTATCTCAGTGCTGGGGTAACTCAGGGTGGAGTTTCCATGTTCTCCATGTATCTACATGGTTTCCCTCTTGGGTCTCCTCCCACAGAACATGGGGGATTTAGGGATTTAGTGATTAATGATTTGGCGATTTGGTGTTTGTTATTACTAACCCTGTAAAGCTGCTTTGTGACATCAGTTGTACAAAGCACTTTATAAATAAATTTGATTTGATTTGAATATGGAGCTCAGGTGAACTGGTTACTCTAAATTGTCCTGGTGTAAGTGTCTGTATGCTTGAATGTGTGCTCAGCGATTGACTGGCACCTTGTACTGGGTTTGGAACAGTGGAATTCCTGTCCATTGAAGGGGTAGGGTGACTCACTGTGACCCTGACCTGGGTTAAGTAGTTAAGAAAGTGGATGGATGGATATATATTAATATTATACTACATTTATATAATGTGTGTGTGTGTGTGTGTGTGTGTATTTCTGTCTCAGTCATTTATCTGTTTGTAGGGAAATGACCACCTGGAGTGGATTGAACTCTTGAACTTAAACTTCTTATGTGAATTTTTGGCCTCAAGTTTTCCCATAGACCTAACTTTGTAAAAATAATTTCAGGTAAATGTAAAGAGTTGATTATTTCATTAAACGAGTAAAAGTCGTCAATATCCGTGCTTGTGCTGAAGGAAAATCCTCATTGGGTAACGGACTGTCTTCACGATCTTTGATTGGCCAGTCATACAGAGCACCCGCCCCTCCCTACATACACACGTCTCTGCAAGAGGTTTTATGCAAGTGGCCACAGGTGTACAATTTGAACAAAGTAGCCAACCAACATGCAAACTACACATAGCAATGAAAAATCAACATTAACATTGCAGTAGTTTCTTTTAAACGAGATCAGATGGAAAGACAAATGAAACTTAAGCTTAAGGCTCCTGCTGCTCAGATACTTCTCCTTCCAAAAATATTTCAGTAATATTACATCTTTACTAGTCTTATTTGTCACAGAACATAACTAAGGTTTAATGAATACAGGAATCTTAATAGGACCTCAACCTTTTATCATCTAGAAATAAGAGTCTTCTCAGTATCGATGGTGTGAATAACTACTAGAATTTGGACTATGACTATACCATGTGTTGTTTCTGTGTCATGCTATTTCTCCCAAGCAATTTTAGAAGAATTTCAAGTCTCCAGAGACATAAATGAGCAACTCTTGCTCTGGGTTACAATCAGTTCCCAGTTTCTGACTATCTCTCCCTGAGTGTGTATGTAATTTGGTATGTAGTGCAATTTGTGAGTTTTAATATATAAGTCAGAAAGGTAACCTTGCTACCTTAAGCTTCCTTTCTCTAGATAACCTGACCTGGGGGCGGCTGAATGATGAAAGTTTTCCTGGTGAAGTGTGAGCTGTGTGGGCAGTGTGTTAGCCATCAATGCCATTTCTGCTTTAGTTCATCACAAATACAGTGTCTGCACTGTCAGTGCGCACAGAATGTCTGGCAGTTCTTTCTTGAAGCTGATTTAATGATCAGCGATAAGAATAATTATATTTATATGTACAGTGGATATAAAAAAGTGTACACATGACTGTTAAAATGCCAAATTTTTGTGATTTAAAAATGAATTTTGAAAACTTTTTTCCAACTTAAATGTGACCCATAATCTGTATGATTCAATTGATAAACAGATTGAAATTGTTTAAAAGGGGACATTTTTTATGTGGTTGCACACACTCTTATAATTGGAGGTGTGGCTGTGTTCCAAATTAACTAATCAAATCCAAACTCATGTTAAATAGTTAATTCACAATTGCCATCATTTTAAGTCTTTCTGATTAACCCCAAATAAAGTTTAGCTGTTCTAGTAGGATTTTCCTGATATTTATTCAGTTGCAGGTTACAGCAAAAGCCTTAATCAAAGAGCTTATAAAGCACCAAAGGGATCTCAATGCTCAGAAGCATCAGTCAAGACAAGGTGACAAAACATTCCCATGGTATTAGATATGCCATGGAACAGACAAAGATGCCATGGTAAGACAAAAAGAAAATTGGTCTAGCATGCTGCCAAAAGGCTTACGGCAACATTAAAGGAGCTGCAGTAATTTCTGACAAGTACTGGTTGTGGAGTACATGTGACAACAATCTCATTTATTCTTCATATGTCTGGCCTATGGGGTAGGATGGCGAGACATAAGCATTTTATTACAAAAAGAACATTCAAGCTTGGCCATGTTTTGCAAAAATCATGTGGGAAACATTTCATGGTCTGATGAGACCATGATTGAACATTTCACCCATAATTCTAAAAGGTATGTTTGGCCAAAGCCAACACTGCACATCACCAAACAAACACCACAGTGAAGCATGGTGGAGGCAGCATTACGCTTTGGGGCTGTTTTTCTGCAGTTGGAATTGGGGTTTGTCATGGTGGAGGGAATTATGAACAGTTCCAAATATCAGTCAATTTTGGCACAAAACCTGCAGGCCTCTGCTAGAAAGCCAAAGATGAGAAATGTAACCTTTCAGCATGACAAAACAGAACAACCTTTATCACAATGTTTTTACTTTTTTATTTGGAAAAAACAAACAAACATAAAAAACAGAAATATTGTTCAGTATTCAGTAGGGCTGGGTGATATGGACCAAAAATTATATCTTGATATTTTTAGCTGAATAATGATATACGATATATATCACAATAATTTTTCTCCCCATAAGGTAATGAGGTCACTTCTGAGTCAAAGTTCCATGTCCCAAATGTCACACAGACACTTTTATTACTATTCAGCCATTGATGTACATGAGAAATTGCTCAAAAATAAACTATTGGCATATAGTAAATAATAATGCTCCTCAAATAAAATAAATGTTATTTTCCTCCATAACAAGACTCACAGGTGTGGTAATAAAATGTAAACAGAAAACATACAGAGCAAAAATAGCAAAAGGCTGACTTGTTCTTTAAAAAGACTGTTTCCAGTGAAGCAACATTATCAAAGTGCTTCCTGTACATCTAGTATTTTGTGCAAATAACAAAACATGTAAACAGACTGAATGGAAATGAAATGTACAGTCACTCACATACGGCTTGCAGGTCCTGCTGGACACTTTGGCGAGATGGTCGGCGAGACTAACTTCAGTACACATTTTTGGCAGAACTTCTCAAAACGTGTTCAGAATTTAACAGAACAAGTAATTCCAACTAGATAACTGTATCTTCGGTCGAGGGTTTTTAGCAGTCTTGTTCCAAAGATGAGATGGAGCATGTCTATAGCAATATTATATGCCACTGTTTTAGTTATGTCACCCCACTTCTCACTTTTTCTCATATAAAGCACAACACAGGTATGAGTTTTGTAACGTGGTTTGTTTCGAGATTTGAGTAAAGCTTCACAGTCCGGGCTGCAACACAGTTTCACACACTCCTCATACGGCTCTTTATGACGCTGTTGTAAATGGTGGAAAAGATTAGTGGTGCTTGAACATTTTGTCCGGACCTGAATATGTTACTCTGCTGCTCATCTGACACTCTGAATCCAAAACATCTCCAAATAATTTAGCCATTGCTTTTCGTTTTACTTAACAACTCTGTGATTGCTTCTTTCCCATCTCTCAGTGTCCATGCGGTCAATGCCTGCCTCACATGTGAAGCAGTGGGAGAGGGAGGAGTTTTTGCGAGGGAAAGAGGAGGGGTGGGGTGAAGTTGTGCAGAGGCAGAATGGGGGATCTACAAGTGTAATTACGATGCAACATAAACTATATTGATATAAACGATATTGTCTCATCTTATATCTCGTATAAAAATATATCGATATTTCTTAAAAACTTGATATATCACCCAGTCCTAGTATTCAGTAATGCTACATAATGAGATAGACAGGCTTTCTGCTGACCTGAATAATATTTTGTATATTTTTTGATGTTGACATGGTTCTCATTGTAAAAAGTCCCCAAAATATGTCTTTTAAGAGTAACTATATCAGTATTGGTATTGGGATATTACATAGACACATACACACATACATTACTTTTAAATAAATGCTTAAAACAAGTATTGGCTGTTTTAACCAACATGCTGGTTGGGAGAAACCCAATCCAGGAGTTACTATTGTTATTAGCTGAACTGCAAACTCCACCAAAAGAACGTTTAACTTGACGTAAAAGCTGAAAGTGCATGCAAAGGCGAAAATTAAGTGTGAAGGGTCATTTAATTATCATCTTACTTGCCTTTGTGTTAATGGCTGCAGAGACTAGTCCACTAATAAATTAACTATGTGATATGGTGGTTAGTAGTCGATTAATAGAGGCAGTTAAAAGTAAACAGTTAAAAGGAGAGAACAAATATATTTTTGTCTAGTAAACAGAAAATCCAAAGCACATACTAGTGTGGAATTATAACCACAGATTTTGATAGGACAGCACCATTTGACTGACAGACAAAATTACCAATCTATTCACCAGTCAGAAAACATGCATGCTGTGATTTTTTTTAGTTAATGTGTTCCATCGTACTGAAAGCATCACAGCTTGCTTAAGCTACAAGATTTTTGGGAGAACCTTTCATGTAAAGGCTTATGTTAAAAGTTGATGGATCTCAAAAGCAACAAAATGATTGAGAAAAAAACAACAACAACTTTACATTAAGTTTTTTTTTTTAACTCCTGAAGACTTACAACACTACACAGATTACTCCTTGACCCTAGGTGAAATCATGGGGCAGTACATCTGGGACAACACTAAGCAGTGCAGTGCTGTAGCACTCCTGGATTTGAGTCTAAGACCCCTACTTTAGTCCTTTGCTTGAACCAATTCCCCCAGCTTATCTACAACATGAGGTGACCATGGGAACTGGCAGTACCTTTGGGTCATTGCTAATCTGATCTAAGGTGCATTTAGGACTGAACTACCTTTGGAAGGACACTGATTAGCCACAAGTGCTGCCTAGTATTATGATTAAATAAATAAATAATAAATAAATAAATAAATAAATAAATGTAAAGTAATACTGAGTCATCAGGAAAGTGTATCTGTATGCAGGAAAATCTGAATGGAATGTACAACTCAAGTATTGATGAGAAAAAATCACAACAAA
The DNA here is from genome assembly GCA_036984385.1 of Crenuchus spilurus. Lineage (NCBI taxonomy): Eukaryota > Metazoa > Chordata > Actinopteri > Characiformes > Crenuchidae > Crenuchus > Crenuchus spilurus. The sequence goes on along the minus strand of BRDA01075256.1, from coordinate 82,711 downwards.
ATATCACCTAAGATGCTTTTAGAAATAACGATTCTTATATTTCTGAGACAAAAAAAAATCAAACATCTAATGAAACAATTGGACAAGTTTCAGAGGGACAAGAAAAAAACCTCAGGAGAAACACTTGCTGTCCTTTACACCAAGGTCACATGAATGACAGATTGGAGGGTGCTTTGCTTCCGTTTTTAGCCTTTTATCTTTTTAAATCGCTGCCTTAAGGCTGCAAATTGAGAAAACAGCTGGGGTCTCATTTCCAAAACCATTTGAGCATAATAAGTATGAGCCATCCAATGGCATTTCCCTGTCGATCTGACAGTCTAGAGATGAAGTGCAGAAACAGGCACAGAGCCATTATTTCAGACCCCTACAGTTCCGGGAATTGCAAAGTTGCCTCTATAGATACATCAGCACTTTTTTTATTCATCATATTATCATAAAATAGGGCTTTTTTCAATGGCAAATGCCATGTTCTGCACAAAAGCCACGGTTTGATCAAGAAGTCCATGTTCAAAATGACCTTCAACATGAACAGAGGCCATGGTCTTTCTTCTGATTAGCACGCAAGAGCAAGTACAGTCCCATCAGTAACAAACTCACATTTAATCATTGTGGGGCACTACAGAGGCCACCTGCTTAACAATGTGCATCATTAGTAAGGTTAGTTATCATACGATAAGTTATTAATGAAATAGCTGCCGTTGGGCAGTTTCTTAAAGGTCCAGCACTTCAGTGATGTAATGGGAGGGAATTTTTCAGCTTGAAATAGTTTGTGGCTGGTGGTGTAGCAGAATTGCCACCATGCAGAGAGAAGCCCTGTTATCCTCCTGAATGATTAGACATCCAAAGGGCAAATCACAAGCTGTTGGAGGCTTGCCTTCATTTTTTTCACACAGCAAATTCAGAAGGATGTGATTATCAAAATGTTTCAGTATGTCATATAAAACAGTGATCATTTTGAATGTGTTTTTATTACTGAAGTGTTACAATCCAAATGTCAGTGTTGAAGTAAGACAGGGATTCATGCAAACAGGAGAATAAAAAGTTGAAATGTCTCAAGTACAAGATTATTAAAAACATTTTTCAATGAATACAAAAATCACTTAATTCTTTTATAATTAAAACCCCAATTCCAAGAAAGGTTGGGACACTGTAAAATATAAATACATGTAAATAAAAGCAGAATGCAATGATTTGCAAATCTCATAGACCCATGTTTGATTAAAAAAAGAATATAGAACACTATCAGATGTTGAAAGAGAGATATTTTTACTATTTAGAACTTAATGGCAGCAAAACATCTAAAAAAGAGTTCGGACAGGGACAAGAAAAGGCTGAAAAATAAGTGGTACTTATAAAAAAAATAGCTGGAGGAGCCATTTGCAACTAAGTCACATGACTTGGCATAAAAAGAGCAATTTCGAGAGGCAGAGATGGGCAGAAGTTCACAAATTTGCAAAAAAAATGCATCTAAAAATTTTACAATTTCAAACAAATGTAATGTAAAAGCCTGTGAAGACTTTGAATATCTCATCACCTACAGTACATACCATCATCAGAAATCCCTGTGTACAAAGACAAGGCAGACAATTTCCTTATTGGAAATCACTGCATGGGCTTAGGAGCACTTCCAGAAATCATTGTCTGTGAACACAGTTGGTCATGCAATCCACAAATTCAGAAGTAGCCATATGTCAGCACAATCCAGAGCCACTGTCATAATCTCTGGGCCAAAGCTAATTTAAAATGGACTGAGGCAAAATCAAAAAGTATTCTCTGGTAAGATTAATCATCCATCCATCCATTATCTTATCTGCTTAATCCTGATCAGGGTTGTGATGAGTCCCCTACCCCCTCACTGGGTGCAGGGCAGAACGTTACAGACTATCCTAGCCAAGCCCAGGGTACCAATCACACACATATACACACGAGGACAATTTAGAGTACCCAGTACACCTGACCGCCATGCTTTTGGACTGAGAGGAAACCGGAGACCACAAAGAAAACCCAAGCAGACATGGGGAAACTACATCCAGATGAGGGCTTGAACCCAGGACCTCAGCACTGAGAGGTGAGTGTGTGCTAAGCACCAAGTCACTGTGCTGCCAGCAACATTAATCAAAATTTGAAAATCTTTTTGGAAACCACAAACACAGTGTCCTGCGAATTCAACAGGAGAGGAACCATCCAGCTTCTTAACAGCACACAACATCTCCTGTGGTATGGGGCTGCATTAGTGCCTATTGTATGGACAGCTTACACATCTGGAAAGACACTATCAATGTCTAACAGTATATAGAGGTTTTAGAACAACATATGCTCCCATTCAGCCAATGTTTCCACATACTGCATCCATATCAACTGCACAACTTCATAGGAGAGTAGTCATTGTGCTGAACTGGACTGCCGGCTGTTCAGATCACATCTGGCACATCATGGATAAAAATTCCAGCAAAGAAGACCCAGGACTGTTGAGTAGCTAGAAAGCTAATTCAGACAAAAAGGGGACAACATTCTTCTCCCAAAACTCCATTTGGTGTACTCAATTCCCAGAGATTTTTAAACTGTTGTTAAAAGAAGACTGGATGTTACACAATGGTAGACAACATTTTTGAGATATTGCAGATCATTCAATTGAATCAATTGAGAGATTCAGATCCTAAACAAGTTAATATTTGTTTCATAAAATTGTAAAACATCTCACTTACACCATCTGATATGTTCAATATTCTGCTGCAAATAAAATATAAGTCTATGATATTTACAAATCATTGCATTCTGTTTTTATTTACATTTATGTACATTTTACACAGCATCCTGACTTTTTTTGGAATTGGGGTTGTAATTTATTATTATTAGAGCCCAAATAGATGCCTTAAAATCTTTAAACAAGTATATGTTTTTGGGTGTTTTGATCAGTCAGATCCTCCTAATTTTTTATTGGAATGGTATTGTAATTGTGATGTAGATTCAACAATACATAAACATAGTATAATGTTTAAATGTACTTCTCAGCACAACAAATGTAGATGCTGTTATTTTTTGCCCAAAACTACTTTTGTCAGGCTGCACAACACCAAAGGAACTTCATGTACAGTGGATATAAAAGTCTACACACCCCTGTTCAAATGACAGGTTTTTGTGATGTAAAAAAATGACAGCAAGACATATTTTCACAACTTTTTCCACCTTTAATGTGACCTATAACCTGTACAATGCAATTGAAAAACAAACAGAAACCTTTAAAGCAGAAAAAATATAAAATAAAAAACTTACAATAACCTGGTTGCATAAATATGCACACCCTTAAACTAATACTTTGTTGCAGCACCTTTGGCTTTTATTACAGCACTCATTCTTTTTGGGTAGGAGCCTATCAGAGTGGAACATCTTGATGTGGCAATATTTGCCCACTCTTCTTTGCAAAACCATTTCAAATCCGATTGTGAGGGCATCTCCTGTGCACAGCCTTCTTCAGATCACCACACAGATGTTCGATGGGATTCAGGTCTGGACTCTGGCTGGGCCATTCCAAAACCTTAATCTTATTTCGGTGAAGCCATTCTTTTGTTGATTTAGATGTGTGCTTTGGGTCATTGTCGTGCTGAAAGATGAAGTTCCTCTTCATCTTCAGCTTTCTAACAGAAGGCTGAAGGTTTTGTGCCAACACTGACTGGTATTTGGAACTGTTCATAATTCCGTCCACCCTGACTAAGGCCCCAGTTCCAGCTGAAGCAAAACAGCCCCAAAGCATGATGCTCCCACCACCATGCTTCACTATAGGTATGGTGTTCTTTTGGTGATGATTTTGCGCCAAAAATACCTTTTGGAATTATGTCCAAAAAGTTCAACCTTGGTTTCATCAGACCATAACACATTTTCCCACATGCGTTTGGGAGATTTCAGATGTCTTTTTACAAAATTAAGCCAGCTTGGATGTTTTTCTTTGAAAGATAAGGCTTCTGTCTTGCCACCCTACCCCATAGACAGGAGATTGTTGTCACATGTACTGCACAGCCAGTACTTGCCAGAAATTCTTGCAGCTCCTTCAGTGTTGCTGTCGGCCTCTTGGCAGCCTCCCTGATCAGTTTTCTTCTTGTCTTATCATCAATTTTGGACAGACGTCCTGTTCTTGGTAATGTCACTGTTGTGCCATATTTTTTCCACTTGATGATGACAGTCTTCACAGTGTTCCATTGTATATTTAATGATGTGGAAATTCTTTTGTAGCCTTCACCTGACTGATGTCTTTGAATAATGGGATCCCTCTGATGCTCTGGCAGCTCTTTGCGGACCATGGCTTGTGCTGGATGATGTGGCTACAAAAATGTCAGGACAAGCCTACTAGAACAGCTGAACTTTATCAGAGGCACTTTAATTGGTGACGGGTGTGTGCTGACTACAATTTAACATGAGTTTGAATGTAATTGGTTAAATCTGAACACAGCCACACCCCCAGTTCTAAAAGGGTGTCCACACTTATGCAACCATCTCAGTTGTTTATTTTTACTTCACCTCCCTGAAAGATTTCTGTTTGTTTTTCAATTGCATTGTACAGGTTATATGTCACATTAAAGGTGGAAAAAGTTGTGAAAACATCTGTCTTGCTGTCATTTTTTTTTACATCACAAAAACCTGGCATTTGAACAGGGATGTGTAGACTTTTTATATCCACTGTAGGTCCATCTTTCAACTCAGATCTGTGTATCAAGAGGTGACTCTTTAACAACACTTGCACAGTTCTGTGTGTTTGGGACTTGTTCAAATATCAGTAAAGTATATATGTAACCAAAAATCAACAAAATGTTTTCAATGTTTCTTCCAGTATTATTTTTCACCATTTTCAGTGATTATTCTGAAGACCTGAAGATATGGCAGATGGTTTATTTGATGCTGAAACTTTCCCTGGCAGCTCAAATTAACACTGGCAGAAATTAACAACTTGGGTAGAGAGAAGACAGATTCAGCTTTCATACAACATCCTCCTTCTGCATGAATTTTAGGAAATAAATCTGTTATTATCAGGAATAGATGCCAGACCTGCCATCACGTCCAAAGAGTTCATGATTTTAAACATACCAGCCTATTGACCTGAATCTTGCTTATCAGAAATACTGGCTGTGTTTGAATCTATGTGGACTGGAGGATCAATGAGGTAAAATAGCACAAGCAATACTTTGGAATGCAGTGAATAGCCAAATGGTAATGTGAACCTATGATTTGTGATCACATTTTTATTAAGAGAGAGAGAAAGTACAAATACCAGAGTTTTGAAAATGAAAAAGGGCAATGAATATGTAGGTCTGTAAAAGAAAGCCATGTTAGATAGTGTGCTATCAGAAATGCATCCATGTGCATAACATCAAAAGTAGATTTTTTTTTTTACCAGATTGGTTATATGTGAATCAAAATGCAAGACACAAGTAAAATCAATTCTTTGTCATTTCTAAAGAATCATAAGTTGATGAAAGAAAGGATAACAGGATCAGATATGAAATGCATATATTAAGGCTCAAGGTATAGCTGTATCTTCAAAATTCAAGAAATATTGAATTCTCTATGAGAGAACAAAGAGATACAGGTACAGAGCAATGATTGTATATTAAGAAGTGCATTATGTGTTTTGGATCAACAGCAGAATATTTCATAGTTCATTTGTTGGCTCTGTTGAAACATGGAAATCAATTGTTTTTAATTGGACAGTGGAAGAAGGGATGTAGGTTTAGTTAAATGAGCATTATCTGTATGAGAAGCAGTTCTGTGCTGTTTCATTAGTTGAATAATTATATCATGTTTGATAGCTTTAACTCGAAAACCTCAAATAAGTAGATTTCCAGGGACAATAGAGGGAGCAAAACAAGGATTAAAGAGGAGTGGGAAAAACAAATCAGTGTTTTTTTAAGTCAGTCTTACCAGTGCTGTAGCCTATGTGATGTGCAAGTATATGCTGTATACCAGCTAGGATACCTTTAGGTGTATACTAACTTAGAAACACACAGTGGTACATAACCCTGGTTATCATTGTATGAACTCATTTGACACAAGAAAGACAAGCACTGAATCAGCAAAAAAAAAAAAAAAAATCCCATCATCAGGCTGGCTGACTGAGATCCTGGACTCTAGGAACATCCGAACAGGACTACAGTACTTAAGATCAACCTCAGACTCTTGTCCACACTTGAGAAAAACCCTGAAAGAATGTCAGCATTGGGACAACACCCCAGCCAAGCTACAGCGATACATTATTTTATCTGCAGTCACGCTAGCATAGATTATTTCTAAACCAGATATATGATTAGCTTGCAGGGAATATCTCTCTCTCTCTGTGTGTCTCTCTCTCTCTCTCTGTATATATATATATATATATATATATATATATATATATATATATATATATATATATATATATATATATATATATTAATTATATATATTATTATATATTATTATATATAATTTTCATCTTAAGTGCATGTCCACTGTGAGAGACATAATCTAGAAATCACAATGTATGATTTTTTAATAATTTATTTGTGTGTTACTGCTGCAAATAAGTATTTGAACACCTGCCAATCAGCAAACATTCTGCCCCTGAAAGACCTGTCAGTCCACCTCTAAAAAGTCCACCTCCACTCCACTTATTATTCTAAATTAGAAGCACCTGTTTGAGGTCAATAGCTGCATAAAGACACCTGCCCACCCCACACAATCAGTAAGACTCCCAATGACTAACATGGCTAAGACCAAAGAGCTGTCCAAAGACACCAGAGACAAGATTGTAAACCTTCTCAAGGCTGAAAAGGGCTACGGGGCAATTGCCAAGCAGCTTGGTGAAAAAAGATAAAGTGTTGGAGCAATTATTAGAAAATGGAAGAAGCTAAACATGACTGTCAATCTCCCTCTGACTGGGGCTCCATGAAAGATCTCACCTCTTGGTGTATCAATGATCCTAAGAAAGGTGAATCTGCCCAGAACTACATGGGCGGAGCTGGTCAATGACCTGAAGAGAGCTGGCACCACTGTTTCCAAGGTTCCCATTATACGCCTTAGTACCATGGGAGGTAGGGCTTTTAGTAGCTCTGCTCCTAAGCTATGGAATGCTCTACCTCCTGATTTAAGGAACTCTGATTCCATTTTGCATTTTAAGGCTGGTCTCAAAACATATCTTTTTAGAATGGCCTATAATGTCTGACTTCAATTGCTCCCTAATCATTTTATATTATTACTTTATTTTGTTTTATTTATTTCAATATTAATTGTATTCTTGAGTATTATTTTCTGTTTTATGTTTTATTATTATTACTATGTCATATTTTATCTATCTTATGTAAGGTTACCTTGAGTGTCAGAAAGGCGCCATCAAATAAAATGTATTATTATTTTATTATTACTGTGGCTAATACACTAAGACGTCATGGTTTAAAGTCATGCATGGCAAGGAAGGTTCCCCTGCTTAAAAAAGTCATGGGAGAAAGTGCTGTGGTCAGATGAGACCAACATATAACTTTTTGGTCTTAATTTCACTCGCCGTGTTTGGAGGACAAAGAATGATGAGTACCATTCCAAAAAAACCATCCCTACTGTGAAGCATGGGAGTGGAAGCGTCATGTTTTGGGGGTGTTTTTCTGCACATGGGACAGGACAACTGCACTGTATTAAGGAGAGGATGACCGGGGCCATGTATTGCGAGATTTTGGGGAACAACCTCCTTCCCTCAGTTAGAGCATTGAAGATGGGTCGTGGCTGGGTCTTTCAACATGACAATGACCCAAAGCACACAGCCAGGATAACCAAGGAGTGGCTTCGTAAGAAGCATATTAAGGTTCTAGAGTGGCCTAGCCATCCTCCAGACCTAAACCCTATAGAAAATCTTTGAAGGGAGCTCATATTTCATGTTTCTCAGTGACAGCCCAAAAACCTGTCTGATCTGGAGAAGATCTGTGTGGAGGAATGGACCACAATTCCTGCTGCAGTGTGTGCAAACCTGGTGAAAAACTACAGGAAACGTTTGACCTCTGTAATTGCAAACAAGTTGAAGACAAGAGAAATCATGTAAGATCTCAACTAAGCAGTGTTGAAGATCATACAGTATTTCTAATTAAATATATCCCACTTGGTTAAACTAGGAAACTAGCTACATAAACATGTGTTAAGTTGCTGAATTTAGTATAAGGCTAAAGATTATTTAATAGCCAGGTATAGTGGTAGTGTTGCAACAATGAAATTTTCACGGTATGAAAGCCGCCTATGAAAATATTGCGGTATCACGGTTATCACAGTATTTAACAAAAAGTATTAATAAAAGTTACACTGACTCTTTTTTTTTCATAAGAAGTGTATATATGTATCTACTGCTGCTTAAAACAGTATTAACATGCTAGAATTGATACTTGTACTGTTTATGTAGAGAAAAATGTCTTCAAGCACCATTGTTTATGGTTAGAAAATAGGTGCACTGTCACTTTAAGAGCTGAGCGGCTCCGGTGCTGTTCAGCAGTTTCGGTTTGTGTTGCATCTTATATTTGGAATAATCTAAGCATGGTTTACAAGTTTTGTTTTTGTTTGTTTTCATCAAGTGTATCAACCGTTTGCTTTTGTTAATCTACACGGTGTTTTGGGGAGTTTTTCTCGGAATAACAGACACGAGTGAAGTTGCTTCAGTCACCAGAATATTGTTGAGCTCACACACCTTCTTTAGCTGCCACTTTATGTCCACAAACTTTGTAAATGAGATACCCATCCTCACGTCCGTTTAGCAGGTATCCGATATTGTTTAGGGGGGTGGAGACTGGTTAAATCTGTCGCACTTCTCTGCCATTTTCGTCGCTGTGTGCATGAGCTTGGCGCCAGTGGCCGCGGCGGAGTATAGCTGCGCATGCGCAGGCTCAACTGGCTTACCTTTTTCCTTTATTACCGGTTATAAGCACCCAAGTAACATCCACATTATGACAACCCTGCATTTTAACACCGTGGTATACCGTGAAACCGGTTACCACTCCAATGCTATACAGTGTTGCATGAAAGTTTGTGAACACTTTAGGATTTTCTATTTTTCTGCATAAATATGACCTAAAACATCATCAGATTTCCATGCAGGTCCTAAAAGTAGATAAAAAACAACCCAGTTAAACAAATGAGACAAAAATATTATACTTTGTCATTTATTTATTGAGGAAAATTATTCCATATGACATATATGTGAGTGGCAAAAGTATGTGAATCTTTGTTTTCACTATCTAGTGTTCATATCTAAATTCAGATGTACTATGTTATATGGAATAATCCCAGCAGGCACAGAACCTATTCACAACATTGTATCAGCAGCACTGCAAGAATGTAGAATGTAGACAACATTGTCAGAACATAACTGGGAAGTTATTAAGTTAATATATATATATATATATATATATATATATATATATATATATATATATATATATATATATATATATAATATTCATTATTTCAGGATGCTACGCCATTATTAGTGAGGGAAAATGCATTTTCTCCTACCTTTGTAGCATTGGTGGTTCAGTGTTAGAATTCTCGCTTGCCACGCGGGAGGCCGATTCCCAGCCAATGCGGCTCCAGGCGTGTTTGCGGGCAGCCATGGCCTAGTGGCAAGGATCTCGTTTTGTGACCGGAAGGTCGCCGGTTCCATCCTCAGACAGGACATGACTGAAGTGCCCTTAAGCAAGGCACCTAACCCACTGACTGCTCTCTGGGCGCCGGTGGATAAGGGCTACTCACTGCTTCGGGCACAAATTCTCAGCCTAATGTGTTCACTAGTGTGTGTGTGTGTGTGTGTGTGTGTGTGTTTCACTGCACGAATGGGTTAAATGTGGAGATCAAATTCCGTTGTGTGAAAAATCACATTGGCAAATTGGTGAATCTTAATCCTAATCTTAATGTTTTGGAAGTCACTGTGGTTCTGTACTACCATAGAGTACACAACAAAGTTGTATATTTCATTACTATGAAACAGATGCAGTTGTTTACTAGCCAGTTGTTGGTACATCCATAAAAAGTATAACTAACCAATAAATAAACATTACATTTAGTTCTGTCTTTGCTGAAAAGTTGAATTAAAGATGATTTGTGAAAAGATACAGACTGTAAATCAATAAATGAAAGATGCATCTAAAGTTTTAATGATTGCTCTAATCCGTATAGTAAAGGAAGAGGCAAAAGCATTGGTACATGTATGATTCAGTGCACATTCTCTCATTGATCTGCCTCCGCACTGTGTTCTACTGGAAACGGGCTCATGATCACCAGGTGCAGAGTTGTACGGTTCATCAGCACACTCGCTGGGGCTGTTCAGCAGAAAGAGAACACAGAACACTCTTAACTCCGATGTGTGACCCGCACACAGCGCCATACATCATGAAAAACGAGATGAGTTAACAAGCACAGAGCTACACAGCGTTCGGTGGACAACTGGGATTGGAATGCAGTAGTGATTTATTCGTGCCACAGTGCCTTTGACCCACATAGACAACAGATTTGTTTGTCTTGGAAAGCAGAAGGGGAAAAAATGTACAGTGATGTTCTTCACTCTAGTGGATTACATGTCTCCATGCTAATGATGGTCTGGGCCTTAAAAGGGCTTAACAGCTCTCGCTAGGCCCTGGTTTATCATTAGATGTGCTTTATTCTGTATAACACATGCTTGAGCAGGCATCACAATTATATGTCCAGTTTCTTTGTATATTCAGTTTGTCTACCACTTTCTAACAAAGCAGTTGTGTTTTTGCAAGCTATGCACCAGACCAGGCTGATAAAAACCTTTAATATACACCATCACTCAAAAGTTTGGGGTCACCTTTTCATCTTTTCTAGCAGTCATCTTTTTTCTAGCTGTTTCCAGACTATGAAAAAATCCACAAATGCTCCTCCTCCAGATACACTTATCACTGTAATCTTCTGTGGTAGAAGGATGAGGTAGAACAGTGTCATTGCTTCTTAGTTCCATTTTCCCACCAGTTGTTGACATTGTACTTACATGCTTTAGTACAGCTTACTCTATGCCAGAGATTTTGTGTATATTTTGCATAAAGCATCATAGGATATATAAATATTGTTGATACACTAGAATAGGAGATATTAGTCCATGAACAACCTCAATAAATATTAAATAAGATAACAGTTGATATGTGCAAGCACTTTTCATCTGGAGTATGTTTTTGTCCTAAAAGTAGATAAAGAGAACCCAGTTAAACAAATGAGATGAAAATATTATACTTGTTCATTTTTGAGGAAAATGATCCAATATGACATATTTGTGAGTGCAAAAGTATGTGAACCTCTAGGATTAGCAGTTAATTTTCAGTTTAGTTTTCAGTCAGTGGGATGATTATCAGGTGTGAGTGGGCATCCTATTTTATTTAAAGAACAGGGATCTATCAAAGTCTGCAATTCACAAGACATCTTTGTGGAAGTATATCAGGGCACAAACAAAGCAGATATCTGAGGACCTCAGGCTGGAAAAGATTACAAAACCATATAGAGGAAATGCAAGACCATTATTACCCTCCTCAGGAGAAGTTTACTAACAAAGATCACTCCAAGAGCAATGTGTGTAATTGTCAGCGAGGTCACAAAAGACCCCAGAGTAACTTCTAATCAGCTGAAGTCTTCTCTCACATTGGCTAATTCATTCATTCATTCATTCATTCATTCATTATCACACCCACTTAATCCTTATCAGGGTCGCGGTTAGTCCCCTAACCCCTCACTGGGCGCAGGGCAGGGCATTACACTATTCAACTAAGCCCAGGACAGGGTGCCAGTCCATCACTGGGTGAACACACATACACACACAGACATTTTTTTAGAGTAGCCAATTCACCTGACCTCCATGTTTTTGGACTGTGGGAGGAAACCGGAGACCCCGGAGGAAACCCACACAGACACACGGGGAGAACATGGAAACTCCGCTCAGATGTGCACTCGAACCCAAGACCTCAGCGCTGAGAGGCGAACGTGCTAACCACTAAGCCACCGTGCCGCCGACATTGGCTAATGTTAATGTTAATTAGTCCGCCATCAGGAGAACACTGAACAACAATGGTATGCATGAAAGGGTTGCAAGTAGAAAGTCACTGCTCTCCAAAAAGAACATTGCTGCTCATCTGCAGTTTGCTAAAGATCACATGGACAAGCCAGAAGGCTATTGGAAGAATATTTTATGGACGGATGAGACCAAAATAAAACTTTTTGGTTTAAATGAAAAGTGCTATGTTTGCAGAAAGCAAAACACAGCATTCCAGCATAAGAACCTTATGTCATCTGTGAAACATGTGGTGGTAGTATCATGGTTTGGACCTGTTCACGTACTTTTGTCACTCACAAATGTGTCATATTGGATAATTTTCCAAAATAAATAAAATGACCAAGTATAATATTTTGTCTCATTTGTTTAACTGGGTTCTCTTTATCTACTTTTTGGACTTTGGACTTTGAAAATCTTTAGGTCATATTTAATCAAAATTCAGACCATTCTAAAGGGTTCACAAACTTTCAAGCACTACTGTAAGTGCACATATAGCAGTAATTTTAGCTCAAAGCGCATGCATAATATTCTTACATCCCATTATGCTTTATGTGAAACAGAGTAGAGTGAAAAGCTGTAATAAAGCCTACAAGTTCACTGTCTACAACTTCTGGGAGACACCGAAACTGAGTTAAAGTCCTACATTAGACGATTGAGTGTCTGGAGCAGCAGAATTAGTGAATTTTAGAATATTCTTCTGCAACAAAAGTATGTGTTATCATGGAAAAATATTCAATTTAACATGTACATACACATTAAACTTATATAGAGCCTTTCTAGACACCCAAGCAAATATGTTCATCTGATTACTCGATTAATCAAATCGATTTTTCAGTAGAGTACTCGGTTACTAAAATAATCGATAGCTGCAGCCCTAGTGCTAACCACTATGCCAACGTGCCACCCAAGCCCAAACCACGTGAGCCCAAACTTTTGAGCAGTAGTGTAAATGTAATTAACATAAGTCTTCTGAGATACTGAGATACAGTCATACATCAGAATATCATGAAAAAGTTCATCTTTGTTCATAATCTAATTCTAAAGGGTACATTTTATAGTCGTTATACATAAAGTGGTATATTTCTTGCCTTTTTTTCAATGTTAATCAGTATGGATTATAACTCATGAAAATCTAGAATCTTAAAAAATAAGAATAATTAATAATATGATCAGAAAAAAATCTGCGCAAAAAAAAAAAATAAATAAATTAAAAAAAAATTACAATACAGAAATATCCAACTTTTGACAATGTTAATTTATATGCTCAATACTTGGTTGCAGCTCCTTTGCCACAAATAACTGCATCAATGCAGCATCACATGTTGCAATCAGCCTGTAGCACTGCTGAGATGTTACTGTACATGATGTTTGATCATGGTTTTCAGCTTTCTGTATTTCTGGGTTTGGTGTTTCTCATCTTAATCTTGAGGATAGCCCATAGATCCTGTATTTGGTTTTGTTATGGAAAGGCTGGTCAATCCGTCACTGTAATGTGATGGTCAGAAAACCATTTGGTAGTTTTGGCACTCTGGGCAGTAACTTAGTCCAGCTGGGACAAAAAATGAACTCAACATCTCCTAAAAGCTTGTCAGCGCATTGAAGCAGTAAATGCTCTAAAATGTCCTGATCGACAGCTGCTTTGACTTTGGATTTGACAAAACACAGTGGATCAACATCACCAGATGACATGACATGACAAGACTTCTGACACCTTGGATTCTGTGCCTCTCCACTCTTCCTTCAGACTCTAGGACCTTTATTTCCAAATGAAATGCAGAATTTACTTTTATTTGTAAAAAAAAAAAGACTTTAGACCACTGAGCAACGTTCCAGTTGCCCAGGTAAGACACTTCAGACATCATTTCTGGTTCAGAAGTGGATATTAGGAAAGCAGCAGTTGTAGCCCATACATGTTATAGTATTCTAATGAAATTGAAAATAAAATATTGTAACGATTTAAGATACTGGATTTCTAATTTTCATGAACTATACGCACTGGTGATCAACACTGAAAAAAAAAAAGGATTGAAGTGTAACTTTACTGGTAATACATATACAATATGACAGTTTACTTGAATTACATGAATTGAATTAAATTATGAACAAAAATGAACTTTTCATGAAATTTTTTTATGTTTGATTGTATTTCCTAGTGGTAACAATTCTTTATGGAACACTTCATACAGCTCAATCAAGTGATTTCAAAGTCAGTCAAATACAAACTAACATCAGTAACGTAGTCACATTTTCCTAATCTGCTTGGATGGATTCAGGCCATGATTTTCATTTAACCCAATAGAGATAACCAGACTGTCAGCTAAGTTGCAGTTTGCCTTTAATCTTACCCTGCAGTCAACATTCAGACTGCAACCCCAAAAACCCTTCATCAATCGTTCATCATGCTGTGAAGTAATTTAGATGGTGAACCCCTATCCACAGGAATATGGAAAAAATCTGATTTATTGTCAAGTTTGTTTAGCTTAAGTATAATTAATGAGGCACGCTACAGAATTCAATCAATCCATTTAAAATTCAGCTCAATATATAAATAATGACATTAGTAATGATACAGGTAGTGTTGCTGTTTAATTTCAGCTCATAGACTGCAGCTGATTGAAATTACATGCCACAACTGATCAATATGCACTTATAGAAGAATATATATTAAGGATTATCTTCTTTAGATCTCTTGATAGCATTATATTTAAAACATTTACGATTGGTCCACGCTCAGCCCTGAACTATTTTTTTCAGATTGCTGTGCAGACTAGGACTAGGGATATATGACAATATGAGAATCATATTAGTACATTATATATTTGCTTCAAAAATGATCAATGCTTTGATTTTTACTGAAGTTTCAAACTGATTTGGCCACATATTTATGGTTCACCAGAAAAGCCGAACATTTAGGCATGTTGGATTGCTGCACTGAAATGTCTATAATATATTAATCTTACTGCATTTATGACCTTACAGAGATGAATGTTACATTAATTCACAATGGAAGATTGTGAAGATATAGTCCTAATTTCTATGTTCTATGTTTTATTAATCACATTGTATATTCTATATTGTATCAGCATCAGCCCACAGTTCTCATATTGGTGTATGTTTATTTAAAATTCCCAGCAAGTTCTATGCTCTTAATATGCATTCTAAACAATCTGAGAGTGTGAATAAAAGGCAAGACAAGCCTTTACCTGATTCTATAACTAATCATTAAAGCAACATCTTGAGTATCAACAATGAGTATCAACAAAAAATGTACTGGAATCCTATCATTGGCACATTACATTTCCTGTCTCTGGGTAGAACCCTGAAGGGTATGTCTTCAGTACTTTTAGTTTAGTAACATCATTGTATCAGATTCTATTGCAATCTTGAAAGTTACATTAACTCCACTCTGTCCTGACTCTAGACCTTTATGCTAATATTACTGTTAATTGGTAATTGACAATTGATTAATTGACTTTATATTGATATTACAAAAGTTAAAAGATACAAATGCTAATTTCTTCTGAAAAAGTACTATTTGTATTTTCTGTCTGTTTTCAGTTAATGATAAAATCCACAAATGCTGCTGCACCAAATACTCAATTTTGTCTTTTATGGTAGAAGAGTGAAGTAGTAACCATGTCCCTGCTATTTAGTTTCAGTTTTAGTTTTAGTTACTGTAAGTTTTGGTATACAAGTTGTAAACAGCTGTTTACTCTCTGCCAAAAGAAGTAATTGGGCATATAAATATTGTGGATAGCACAGGATATTTGTCATTTAACAATTATTAATCACTAGAATTGGATAAGTGTAGAACCATTTTCAACTAGAATATGTTTTTTTTTAAGAAAAAAGTAATCTTATGCAACATCAGTGAAATAAGATCTATCACATTAATGCTAGCTCAAAGCACATATCCATGATATTCCTATGTTGCATGATGCCATGCAATAAATAGGTAAACAGCTATACTAGATCCTTATAAACACACTTTTAATCAGACCCTTTAGAGTTGTTAAGTAAACTCAAATAGACTTGCGTTTGTGGTTTCTGATTCTATATGATATGATGTAATCAATAAATTCAGAAATATAGAAACACAATTACTATTGCTTTTGATAGTTTGTACAGTGCTAAACTTGTGGCTATAAGCTTCTATTGCATGCTGACTACATTCACATTGTATTTTCCAGACTTCAGATATCTCACATCGTAAGTGATGAACTATATTTGGTATAAAGAGAAATTTATTCAAACTTGATTTTTTTGGTCAGACCCTCACTTTAAACACCTACATTTTAAAATAGAACATTTGGCGCATTTCATTATTTATCTCATCCTGATTTAAATAAATAGAGTGCTGATCGATTAGAGGTCACTAGCGGCTATCTAACAGGCAATGATATTAGCCTGTCCTTCACATTTAAATGACCAATCTTAAACGCCTTCACATTTGCTATTTACTTTGGACATGATGCTTACAATGTAGGATATGCTGGGGCATGCTCAAATAAAGGGACGGCAACAGAGCTTGATTAAAGTTTATCTTTCAAGGTAATAAGTCTACCAGCCTTCATTATTGCTTGTCAGATTATAAATGGTCCTGGGTGAAAATTATGCATGCTCACACACATGTTGGAGGAAGTGATTTAGTCTACCAGTCTTAACTCATGAAGACCTGCTCGCTCCTGATTGCCTGATAAGGCCAGTGTTGAAACTACAACGTCAGGAAGATTTAAGCCTTTCTGATGTTTCAAAGGGAACAAAAAAGTATTAATTATCCCTTTTCCCCAGTGAGAGCAGGTGATTAAAGATATCGACTTCTTTAAAATAAACTGAAAATTCAGCAGTTAGAAAACTTAGTAACACTTCACTGCGGGGTATGGTTCATAAGCCTGTTATAAAACTTACATGAACATTTGTGAAGACTTATTCCAGCAGGCATCATCAGTCCTAAAGACTGCTTTTGCCAGCTGTGATCTATGTGTGATTTATGCAGGTTTATGTTGACTATACTAACAAGCTTATGTAGATGTCATGTACTCTTAGGAATAGCACCGTACAATAAAGTCCAAAATAAAGGTCAATAAAAGTAAAAAAATATATCTGCTTTTTTAGATTTCTATAGAAATGATCATTTTTCCAGTGTTTGTTTGCCTGATCTTACTGACCAGGGGATATGCAAGTAAGTAAACAATGAAGTTGCAGTGGGATTGCATGGGTGGGATGATGTGATGCGAGTTCTTTTCTGATGAGATGAACTACAGAAACTCAAAGAGATAAGCCTTTGTAAATATATATGGGAAGTCAATTACGAAGTGCAGTTTTAAGTCTCCAACAAAAACAATGCAGAGGCTTGACAGGGGAGAGTATTTGGGAGGAAACTCACGTTCGGCTCAGAATTTAAATCAAGGCATGAATATGAAATGCTGCTTTCGAATTTCCGTTTTGTAGAGCAGCTTGTCAGTCAGAGCATCAGCCTCCCCTTTAGCCTCCCATGACAGAAATACTGAATTTGGAAATATGGTAAACGCCACGTCAATCCTCTGACAGTAATGCAAGACCCACCATGCTCGTCTCTTAACTGTGTACCACATGTTTGAATGGTTCTGAACCACTGCCCCAGACACATACTGACAAGGGAATATGTAGGGCACATACAAAGATACTTTACAGCTGACATGCTTAAGACTCTTTCCTAGACTACGAATGAGCCACGGTTGTTCCATGCTGCACATCACAATTTTGTCTTGATTGCTTGAATGCCCACAAACCAAATTCACATTCCCAATGCATTTATCACAGCATCCAAAACTGGAACATTCAAGTGCCTTGAACAGAACTGCCACTGCTTTCAATACTAAAGCTGCATGTTGGTTTCAAATATGTTAAGTCTTAGAAGTTGCTGATGATGATAAAGATGGTGCTGTGTTTCAGTTGTATTTCTCACTCTGAGATCATTGAAGTGAGCCAATCGATGCTGTTCATATATGACTTCAGTCAATACCACATTTGTGTTAATAGAAAGAAGACAAGATATTTTATCATGATTTGCATTTGAGGAGAAGTTATTGTTGTGTGTCCAGTCTTGTTTTGTGAAATAAATTACATTGTTCATGTTTTTGTTATTTTGTAACATGCAAAATCAGTTGTTATATTTCTGTTATGCAAAGTATAACATGTTTTTTCCTGCAAAGTAATTCACATAATAGCAAGAAAAAACAGCAATTATAATGCAGCAATCACAGGAATAATAGTAATATTTCCTAATGATTAGAAAATGATGTTCATTATAAATTTATGAACTTATTAAATCTGTAATACTTAATTATCAAACCTGCTAGACAACCACTACTCTCTCCAGTAACTGCAGGGCTAGAAAAATCATTGCAGTGAATAGAGGTGGCAACACTGATGTCTAATGTTCTAATGATCATGACCTCGTCACTGTCACCTACATATCACTACCTCTACACACTGCCTCTCTCCTACATGGCTGATGTTCTATATAATGAGCTCCTGGCTCTAGTTAGTAGTAGAGATGTTATTGGGAATCATAATTTTAACATATTGACAGGCTCATTTTAGTTAACTACGTACGCTGGGCCCCAGATGTTCATTGACAGTTAAAAAAAATATTACTGGTAGTAATTGAGAACACTTGTTAAATATAATTATCTCATTTTCCCTGAACCATCTCTACCTAATAACCTAAAAATAGCTCTTCTAGAATCTATTCCCAAGAGGTCCAACATTTATCCTAGTGAAATGTCTAATCACTATAGCTCTAGTCACTAATGCTCAAGCTGGAATGTTCAGCTTTAAACAAATGCTGAAAACATATATTGTTCTCTTCTTCATACTGAAATAATGTGCATAAATGTCCAGTTTATAATTCACAAATCATAATATTTAACTGCTTCAATGATCAAGTTTTCATGGATGATTCAATCTTCTAAACAGCTCAATTGGTCAATGGTCAGTGAGGTGGCAAATGACCAGGTTGTTTAGCTGATGTTTATTACTTTTTCATAGTATGCATGCTAGCACGTCCCAGTACTTTCAACTCAACAAAGTTTTAGTTTCATTTCCATTATTTTCTTTTTAACCAGTGTTTTTTTCTAATAATACTTTGCTGATGAAGGTGAAGTTCTGCTTTGGAAATAAGAAGCAGTGGACTGTTTGACAAGTATTGAGTCAAAAAAGCTAGATTTGAGTAATTATCTTATCAAAATGTACAAACAGCTCAATCAGACATATTAACTGACAAGACTAGACAAAATACACTTGCAAGAGACAGGACAGACAGCACATGTGGAAAGGAAGGGTTATAGAATGAACACAGATGCTGATGTTGGAGAAGGGTAGAGACTAAATATAAACAATAACACTTGCATTAGCAAGACAGCAGAAAACAAAGACTGAAACACAAGTTATGAATGTAACCACACAATGACGTAGGATTCATTTCAACTTTTTCTTTTGGGATGGCACTGCCCACACAACTCAAAATAATGAATATAAGTAGAGTTACATGTTAAATAAAACATAGGATAAAACTTTTACTACAATTTGATAATTTTTATAATTTATAATTATTTATTTAAATACACTCAGCACGTTAGTTTTGATCAGAGAAAGAAAACATACATCACGGCACACTGATGCAATTTTACACCCCTACTAGAAAACTGTCCTCTCTGAAATCTCACCTCTACCTCAGTTCTTTCATCTCCATGCAGTGACAATGAACCTGGTTGCACCACCTCATCCACTGGGGAAATTATATATATATACACACAACACTGCGCATGTTCAACTCACTTTCAATTATGTGTTGCACGGCACTCTTATGCTGACCCCATTCAGGGAGCAGACAACAAAACAAAGATTTACATACGTGAGTTTATGTGAATATCATTTACGTTATCAGTGTTGTTATACAGCTTGCCACTCAAAAAACATCACAGTAATTGTTAGCCGCTGCTAGCAAGGCAATATAATGAAATTATATTGTCATGTTGACAATTTAATCAAAGATAATAGATAACACACAGACAGTCATCTTAACTCAGTAAAAGGTTCATTTCCTTTATTCAGGACTGGAATTGGATTATATATAAGTTCCTTTGATCACAATAATCAAAGTAAAGGCAATGGAATACTACCAGTAAATAAGTATCCCGATGGGATGCATCTCATGGAGAGGGTGCCAAATTCAAACGTTAATCAAACATTTTGACACTGGAAAAAAATTATGTATGGCATTTTTTTTTGGTTGTCATTTGAACATAAATGCATGTTCCTGTTAAACAACAGATCAGCATTTAAATGTTGTATAAACTTTGCTCTATAGCTGGCTCAGCATATTATTAGACCCACAGAACTACCTAACTAAACACAACTTGTCTTTGGTTTTCCAGGAATAAGCTATGGCTTGCTGGCTTGCACTAGCTAACAAGCCAGCAGTGTCTCACATTATTACAGATATGTAAGCATGTTCAGTTTATCTCACTTTTAAATCTTTGTAAAGTGGAGCTAGTCTGTTACTGACAGCATTGACTGTCTTCCCTATGTGCCAGAGAGGCTGATGACAGAAAGATCGACCAAGCTCTCTCTCTCTCTCTCTCTCTCTCTCTCTCTCTCTCTCTCTCTCTCTCTCTCTCTTTCTCTCTCTCTCTTTCTCTCTTTCTCTCTCTCTCTCTCACACACGCACACACACACACACACACACACACACTTTCTCTCTCTCTCTTGCATACACACACACATGCACACATACACACACACACACACACAAACACACGCACAGACACACACACACACACACACACGCGCACACACACACACACACACACACACACACTTGTTTTTGTGAGTTGTGGGGGCATATTCTAGATTTAGTTGCAGGGACCAGCTTTGTAGTCCTGAAAGGATGAAAGGTCCCCACGTCCTGAGTTTTTAAACAGGTTTTAAACAGGTTTTAGTCACCATTACATAACCTCTTGGCATAAATCTGGTACATTCACACAGGGGTGGATATGGAAGTTCTGGGGTGCCAAGCAATGTTATGCTATGTCTTACTTAAACATTATTATTCATAATATTTTATTAATAATTAATAGTTACTATTAATGCTATACTAATATAAATATTAATCATTATTATTATTAAACATAAAATAATAAAATTAATATTAATCATTAATACAATACTAATACATTATTAAATATTAATAAAATGTCAAAAGCATGTAGCATAAAATTATCATCCAAATCTGTGTTTCACCTTGTTAGTCAATTCATTACCACACATTTCAGAATTATTTTTGGACTGTATGGTCAATAGACCTAATTTACATAAAATTATACCAAAGTTTTGAGTGAAAATGAGCAGTCCAAACACCAAGTCAATGCTGTTTGATGGAGTGGCAGCTGGGATGGCCAATCACACATTAGCAAGAAATGGCAGAGCCAATCGATTAGCTTGTGGCCAGTCTGAATGGAAAGACTTAGGTAATACGATATTAGTGAGGACATTCTGTATTTTATAGGTTTATATTCTATAAAAATAAACCTCAACCTTTAGCAAGCAAAAGTCATTGTTTCTGCTTTTTTAATAATAATAAAAAAAAGGTTTGTAATGAAAATAGCACATTTCTTGTGAGGACTAGCAAAATGTCCCCACTTTTACAGATATGACCTATATTCCTATCATTATGAGGACTTGCTTTATTTAAACAGTGTAGTAAAGCTCTCAGTGTATCTGTAGGTCTCTTTCCCAGCCTCTGGAGTTCATAAATTTGCTTTGTATATCCACAATACATCCAGCATGTAACAGCCTGCAAGTACAGGTTGCACAAATGGTCAAAAAACTGAAAATTAGGGCTGTCAACGTGATAATAATGCATTAACGTGATCTCAATTTACATTTCCCCAGTAAAATGAATGAAAGTGCTATTAATCCGTTAATTACGCCAATTTTAATTTTTGCATTTTTTAATAAGAAAAAGGTACTTTATAAATAACAAATAGTATATACAGATAATAATGCATAAAAGAGAATGTAAATAAACTTTTATTAAGTGTATTTACATTAAAGATTAAAGATCAGACTATTCTTCAGTGATGTTTCCTATGTGGCCACACTTTCCTCACTTTCACTTGCAGGACGTTTCAATAAAATCATGTCCAAATAGCTTTGTTTCTTCTTCCATTTCAAAATGTTTAGAAAATGAGTGAGACCAGTGTGTTTTCACAGCAAGATTATTGCTTAATTATTATTAAGATGGGTCACTCATAAGTCAAGGTTCAACTGTATTAAATGGAGACAGTCCAAGCATTTGAAATGATTTAATTTCATTTTTACATATATCAGTCTGTGATAAGCCATCCATTTACATGTCTCTTCATTTACAGTTTCTCTTCAAAACTCTCCATTAAACAAAGTGATTAATTGTGATTAACTACAGTATATGAAATTCTGAGATTAATCGTGATTACATTTTTTATTGTTTGACAGCCCTACTGAAAATACAGACAGTATTAGAAAAAGTAGTGACATTAAATGTGTTGCTTTAACACATTATTAATTTGTTAATGTTGACAGCCCTAATTAAAATACATGGAGGTATACATGGAACATGACAATTTAGCACAATGATTCAAGTATACAAATGCATTTACCTATATCATGGTATTTATAACAGTACAAAAACATTGCTAATTCTGAACTTGATTGATTCTGAAATTCCAACAATATAACTACAGTTTTCTGACTGTAGTGCTACTTGTATCACTTGTTTTAAGTGTAGTGTTTGATATTACAAAACAAATCAAGCTCAGCATGGATCCACCTGCACCCAGCAGATCCAATTGAACCATTCACTGCCATATTGAAAATGTAAATAATGAATTTTCAAGGTAAATAAAAGTTGAGTATTTTGTCTTGACATGTTCTGTGTAAGGTTCTTACAGCCTTCCTTTTGTACGTTAGTCAGCCTGAAGAAATATTGTTGTTAGAACATCATGGTCTGTATGACTAGACATTTCCTTTTCGTGGAAAAAACAGAAGCACTGACATTAGGTCCCAGTGCCTCTGGAAATAAGCTAGCAGACTACATGTGATGGTTCTTGTTGTTGTTCTCAGTGCTGTTGCAGCTGTCAAAGACCTCAGTGTCTCTATTGATTTTTAGTTCTTAGTTGAAGCACAGTAGCATGGAGTACCCATCTTCATCTGCTAGTCATGGCCAAAGTATGGAACGTACAGCATAAAAGTAAAAAAAAAAAAAAAAAAAAAAAAA
>BRDA01075256.1:34992-59350 GCA_036984385.1 Crenuchus spilurus | reverse complement strand
AAAAAAAAAAAAAAAAAAAAAAAAAGCTTAAAGTACATTTTTAGCATAAATGCTGAAACTACTAGTTGGATTCAGTGATGATTCTTCAAAGAATCTTCAGATCATCCAGAATGCAGCAGCTCGAAATCTCACGAGAACAAGATTTGGCTCCCTGTTAAATGCTGTTTTGACTGCAAGTAATGCTATTAAACATAAAGCCTTTAATGGTCTGCCTTATCATTAGTTGATGGTTTTTTGAAGCTTTTGCTTTGCTCTGGACAAAATCACCATGTCTGAGCATAAGAAACTGGAAAATGGAGCAAGAAATCAAGCTTGCTGTTCCTCAGTTCCTCAGTCATGAATCTATTCCTGAGGTTACAGAGTATAAGTCTGTATAAACATAACATTATGTGTAATATGTGTAGTGTTAATCATTCACTTGCCCATAAATAGATGATATAATGTTTATAGCATCAAAAATTGCATTTTGCTTTAACAAATAACATTCATCACTTGAATTCTGTGTGGAAACAATAAGAAATGTCCCTGCTTTGATCATTTAGGTTATTGCATTGACCATGCAAGCCACAGTTTCATTTCAGTTTGATTGAGAAAACTATAAACACAGGCACTATAAAAAGCTTTTTTTTTGCATTTCTGCACTTGAAGATGAACACCAGTCAAGGTCAAACCGTTATCAGAGACATCACAGTCAGAGTGGATTTAATTATCTACTGTAGTGCTTGATTGCTAACAGTGTGCTATCAGCCATTGTGGGAGTAATTGTGTTTATCCCTCCGTTTCATTTTGGTGAAGATAAAAAAAACACAAACCATACTTCCTTCAAGAGAATCATGTGTTTTAAAGGTAAAAAGCTTATGTAACACTTTCATATGGAGAGGTGTCACATGGATTCTTAATTAGGGATTTTTTATCCTGTGCAGTCTCGTCCAATTTGCTTTTGTTCTGCGTATCCAATACTTAGCTGTTTTGTTCACTGAAGACTGAACATGTGGAACATGTTCTTCTTTTGTTTCAATACTAATGTACACTTCTATGATTTTCAGGAAAAAGCAGTCATGCATGTTTAGGAAAGTCTGGCTAGGTTGCCAAATGGATCAATACATT
This sequence comes from Crenuchus spilurus, assembly GCA_036984385.1. Classification (NCBI taxonomy): domain Eukaryota; kingdom Metazoa; phylum Chordata; class Actinopteri; order Characiformes; family Crenuchidae; genus Crenuchus; species Crenuchus spilurus. Next base: position 58,243 of record BRDA01075256.1, on the reverse strand, counting down.
GCAATGCACTTTGACAGTGTCACTGCTCAAAAAAATAAAGGGAACACTTAAACAACACAATGTAACTCCAAGTCAACCACACTTCTGTGAAACCAACCTGTCCAGTTAGGAAGCAACACTGATTGTGAATCAATTTTACCTGCTGTTGTGCAAATGGAACAGACAACAGGTAGATACTCCTATACAGGAGTGGTTCTGCAGGTGGTGACCACAGACCTTTTCTCTGTTCTCATCCTTTCTGGCTGATGTTTTGGTCACTTTTGCATTTTGTCAGTTCTCTCACATAGAGGTAGCATGAGGCGATGTCTACAACCAACAGAAGTTTCTCAGATAGTGCAGCTCATCCAGGATGGCACATCAATGCGAGCTGTGGCAAGAAGGTTTGCTGTGTCTGTCAGCACAGTGTCCAGAGCATGGAGGAGATAACAGGAGACAAGCAAGTACACCAAGAGACATGGGGGTGGGGGGTGTAGGAGGGCAACAACCCAGCAGCAGGACCACTACCTCCTCCTTTGTACAAGGAGGAACAGGAGGAGCAGTGCCAGAGCCCTGCAAAATGACCTCCAGCAGGCCACTAATATCCATGTTTCTGCTCAAACTGTCAGAAACAGACTCCATGAGGGTGGTATGAGATTTTGAGTATGATTCCAAATCCAGACCTCCAAGGGGTAATAATTTTGATTTACATTGATCATTTTTGTTATTTTGTTCTCAAAGCAATGTAATAAATAAAGGTTTTCAACTGGAACATTTTATTCATTGAGGATGTGTTATTTGTTCCCTTTATTTTTTTGAGCAGTATATATATATATATATATATATATATATACATATATATATATGAATATATATATATATATATATATATTCAGACGTTTTCCACCTTTAATGTCAACTGTAATCTGTCCAATTCAATTAGAAAATAAACAATTGTTATAGGACAGAAGAACTAGTAAGAAATTATCTGAATACATTAAATATACACACCATTAAACTAATACTTTGTTGAAGTGCCCTCTGAATTTATAACACCATTCAGTCTCTTTGTATAGGAGTCTCTCAGCATGGCACATTTTGACTTTTTTGCCCACTCTTTCTTGCAGTAGTGCTCAAAATCTGTCAGATTGTGAGGGCATCTCCTGTGTGCATCCCTCTTCAGGTCAATCCATAGATTTTAAATTAGATTCAGGTCTGGACTCTGGCTGGGCCATTCCCCAACTCTGATCTTGTGGTGAAGCCATTCTTTTGTCAATGTGGAGGTATACTTTGGGTCATTGTCATGGTGAAAGGTTACATTTCTCTTAATCTTTGGCTTTATAGCAGAGGCTTGATAGGTTTTTTGTCAATATTGAGTGATGTTTGAAACATCCGGTTCCAGTTGCAGAAAAACAAAAGTTTACTGCTGCCTCCACTATGCTTCACTGCGGTTGTGGTTTTCTTTTGCTGATGCTCAGTGTTGGTTTTGTGCTGACCATACCTTTTGGAATTATAACTATAAAGTTCAACCTTGGTCTCATCAGACCATAACATGTTGTCCCACATGATTTTGGTCATCTTGATATAGGTTTTGTTTTTCTTCTAAGAAAATGAAGTCTGTATTTATAAGCTTTTCTGAATGTAGTTATAACTCTTTGTAATTTGGTAATATTGCTTTGTAAGCATACTTTTAAGCTCTTTGTTGTTACATCTACAACACAATCAGTTTTTACCAGAAATTTCTGCAACTCATTTAATGTTGCTGAAGGCCTCTTGGCTCCCTTCTGGACCAGTTTTCTTTTGGGTTTTTCTTCCATCAGTTTTTGAAGGACATCCAGTTCTTGGTAATGTCATTCTTCTGCCAAATTATATCTACTTCTTCATGACAATCTTCATTGTGTACAATGGCATATCTAATGTCTTAGGAATGTCTTTGTCCCCTTCTCTTGACTGATCTCTTTCAACAATGAGATTGCTTTGATGCTTTATAAGCTCTTTGTGGATCATGGCTTTTGCTGTAAGTAGCAAGTGATTAAATGTAATTAAAACCCTACTAGAACAGCTGAACTTTATTTGGGGTCAATCAGAATAACTGTAAATTATGGCATCTGTGTACTGACTATTTTATATGAGTTTAAATGTGATTTGTTACTTTTGAACACATCCACACTCCCAGTTACAATTACCACGTTATTTTAGTTCTTTATTTTTTTTAACAATATACAATTTCAGTCTGTTTTTTAATTGTACAGATTATAGTTCACACTGAAGATGGAAAAAGTTTCCTTTTTTAAATCACAAATACCTAACATTTTTAAGCAGTGTGTGTATTTTTATATGTACTGTATCTATGTATGTATATTTATGTACAGTATCTCACAAAAGTGAGTACATCCCTCACATTTCTGCACATATTTGTTTATCTTTTCATGGATATAACTAAGATTAGTCAGTGTACAAGTTGTATAGCTGTATAGATTTATTGTCTTCTGAACACAACTCAACACACAGCCATTATTGTCCTATTATTGATAAGTGAGTACACCTCACAATGAAAATGTCCAAATTGTGCCCATAGTGTCAATATTTAGTGTGATCACCATTATTATCTATCACTCCCTAAACCCTCATGGAATTCACCAGAGCTGCACACGTTGCTACTGTCATTTTCCACTCCTCCATGATGACATCACAGAGCTGGTGGATGCCCAGTTAGGTTTAGGTCACCATCACATTTACTTTCAGCTTTCTCAACAAGGGAATTGTCATCTTTGAGGTGTGTTTATATCATGTTGGAAAACTTATGTGGCCCAGTTTCAAAATGAAGGGGCTCATGTTCTGCTAGAATGTTGGAATTCATGTTTCCCTCAATGAACCTCAGCTGCTTAGTGCCGGCCACATTCATACAACCACAGACTATGATGCTACCACCACCATGCTTAACTGTAGGCAAGACACAGGTATCTTGGTACTCCTCACCAAGGAGCCACCCCACATGCTGGACAACATCTGAGCAAAACAAGTTTATCTTGATCTTGTCAGAGCACAGGACATGGTCCCAGTAATCCAAGTTCTTGGACTGCTTGTCTTCAGCAAACTGTTTGTGAGCTTTCTTATGCATCACGTTCAGAAGAGGCTTCCTTTAGGGATATCAGCCATGCAGACTGAGTTTATGCAGTGTGTGGCGTATGGTCTGAGCACCAACAGGCTGACCTCCCACTTCTTCAACTTCTGCAGCAATTCTGGGAGCACTCATGTATCTCTTCTCTGAAGCCAACCTCTGGATATGACACTGAACACGTGGACTCAACTTCTTTGCTCAAACCCGGTTGAACCCTGTTCTGAGTGGAACCCATCCTGAAAAAAAACAATCTTTGACCTTAACACTTATTTTTACTACAAACTACACATGAACTCATCAGTTTCACATCCAAGATTCCGTTTTATCAGGTTTTAAGTTGTGAAAGTATCTTGAGCATTAAAATGTTTATCTGGAACATGCAGTTCAGTGAAGTACATTGTCAAGTAGTTTAAGTACATTGTGATGTAATATAAGTGTACCAGGATCATGTTGTTACCATGATTGCCCAGACCTATTTGGATGTACTTGAAATCATAGGTGCATCCTTATTCTAGATAATTTCCAGTTTTTGAATAATTTAATCCCTGGAGAGACTAACATATTGCTTCCACTGTAGAACAAAATGAGAATGGGTGACTATGAGCACACAGTGATGAGTTTTTTACTCATGCATGGATAAAGCTTGACAATATCATTTTAGGATTCCTCAGCTTTAGGATTCCACAAACACTGAACAACCATTTTCTGTCACATGTCCTGGTTTAAAAGGAGCATTATTGTGCAAGAAAGATTTTAAGGGCCACAGATTTGATGCACTAAGAAGCATATCTAAATATACTACACCCATGAGGCTCTCCTGTGGAATAACAATGATTTGTCCTCAGGTTTGTCCACACATTGCTTGTGGGATTTTGGGAGGTTTCGCTTTTTTCACTGTCCTGCTGACTTTCGCTGTGTAAACTTGCTGCAGTGTTTTCCACACAGCATACTCAGAGGGCTCTATTTCAGTCAGATAACCCTGTCTCTGAGAGAAACACGCTGGCCCTTCTTTTGGAAACTGCACAACCTCGCAACAGTGGGTCAGAAGGAGCTGGATCTATTAAGTATTCTGCACCCATTGGTACCCCAATAATTAGAATCATTCCACATCCTGTGAACTCACAGTGACCTGTTTTTTTTCCCTCTTTCAGGAGGACTTAGACCGTAGGTTGTTCTTGGGATACGTCCAACCCAATTCACTGGATGGAAAGTGACAGAAGCATAAAAGCTCACAGAACCATGTTGCAGATTCCGAACACGTAATTAGCCTTGTCCCAAGAGAGATTGTGGTGAGTCTGCTTATTTCAGCAATGCATTAGCCACGACATCTCTCTGAAAGTGGGGCACACTCAAGCAAACTGAAGAGAATATATATTTTCACAGTGAATTCAAAGAAGTAAAACGAGTGATCTTTCCTTCACTTTTGTTTCCTTTCTTTCTCTGATTGAAACAGGAAGCAATGTCGTAGGCTTACACACCATTTCTTTACCCCCTACCCATACACAAAGAAGTCTAACCTAGAAAGTGTGGCAGATTGATTAATTGACTCGAATTAAAAGATTGGCACAGGTCCGATAACTAACTCGCAGAGATAGAGCTTTTTAAAGAGCAATCAAATTGTAATTGTTCCACTCCTTGGGCACAGAAGAAAGCAGCAGATTAGTGTGGCAGTGATTATGTATTCATTAATTTCTTTGTTAAAACCATCTGTTTAATTAAAATAGACAGGTTTATGGCAGTCCACCATCAACGCAATACCTGTCTGAATTACTGGCACATTGTTTATTCAGTTTATTACCATTTGAAATTATTTATTTATGTATACAATGGAAAAAAGTTCCTGCGTAGTAACTTCAATAATAATCTAATGGACTAATGAACTTGACCATATGCAGTTGCTGGAATCTGATCTATCTGATTTGTTTAAGCTGTTGTGAAAATAATAACTTCTCTGGACACAGAGAAGTTGTCCCAGTAGGGGAGTCTGCTCTGCCATTGAGTAAAGCACATTTCCAATATTTTCTTCAGAAACGTGGCTTCAATGAGTCAGATTTGACCATATTTCAGATCAAGTTGGACTCAAAGTTATACAAACTTGTTTAAATGGCATTCAGTGTTAACCAAATCTAAATTTTACCCAATACATTTTTATTTTATGGCATAAAATATCATTTTTATTTATTCATTTAGTATCACATTCTGCTGTAATTCATTTATTTGAAGTTGCATTGACAAAACTCTATAAACTATAATAAACTACGGTCATGTACATGAAAAAAGTGAAAAGTATAAATTTTATTAATGAGTAGCAGTGGACATGAATATTTTCTTAGTGAATGTTCACCTGATATTACACCAAAGAGAATGTTAAGAATTTAATTTCAAGAAAGACAGCAGCAGGCATGTGTTGCAACATAAGCTCACCTAATTTGCCTTTCACAAGTCAGATCCAAATGCTCTGTCAAAAGAACAAAAACAATCTATTAAATAGTACAAAATCTGCCAACAATGTCTTAAAAGAAAAACAATCTAATGAAGCTGTTTGCTTGTTAACTATTTTCACAATATTGACCTTTGCAATGCTAATATTGGGTCCTCTCACCTGTGGTTTTGCTCTGAGCTGTGAACATCTTGACCAATTAGAGGTTCAGTGTTTATGTATGTATTTGGTTTTTTTTTCAAAATAATTTATACATTTCCTATTACCGATCTACCATACAGTCATATCAGAATATGGTATGGACTGAACAGATGTCATGTAACAGGGTTTGTTGCATGTATAAATAATTGAGCACACCAGTCAGTTGTTGCAGAGCGTAAAATGATGTGCATGGGGAAAGAATGTGATTTTGACTGATAATCAAAAGGGCATGATGATATGGTACTGGGCAAAGGGTGGTAGCATCTCAGAAACTGCTAACTTTGTGGGATGTTCTAGAGTCACCAGAGTGAAAATGTACTGAGAACACACTTCTTGTACACTGAGTGCCTCTCACCTGCATAATAGTGGTGGCCCACAGGCCACTGATGCCAGAGGGGAACAATGACTCTGGCGTGTAGTACATAGCAATCAACCTACAGGAGTGGACAAGTTAACCTCTGCAATGAACACAGGAGCAATGAGCAAAGTGTCAGTGATCACTACTGACAAACACTGTTACTTTTAGGCCTGGGAAGCAGACACATTATTTAGGTGGTCATAATATTTTAATATGACTGTATATTTTAATATATTCTAAGATGTGTCCAGATTGTATCATGTAGCTGCATAATGACAGTACATATGAATATTTTCTGAGTATTTTGCAGTAAAAACTAATATTTTGACATGTAGCCCTCCTTCACATGTTTAAATTAATGTTTCTTTATCATTTATATGTGTATTAGAAATGTGCATGACCTATGGCAGTCCATTTGGAGTCATTGTCTGATACAAGCAGTGGTGGGTCATCAGGGCCTTCAAGGTCTTCTCTGCTGGCCTAAGAAATATCTGAATCACAAACTGATGTTATTGTGATGGTGATGGTGTTATATTTTGTCAATTTATACTTATTAAATAATTCCAAATGTCCGCTTCCTTTTATTGCTTTTTTGATGGTTGTTCTGTTTCCAGACATGTATTTTCATATTAAAGCATTTAACTAATCATCAGCTATCATTTGTTGCCAGGCAGGGTCAAAGTCAAAGAAGACTGCCCAAGGCCTTCACAATCCATTCTGCAGGCCACCTCCCCACTCTCCAAAAAATAAATGTCAATGAAACTGTTGCTTTAACCAATCAGATTTTGAGTTTGTGTCACCAGGGCCCTCTAGCAGGCTTATAGCACGTCACCATATTCAGATTTGTTGATTGGGTAGTCTTGATTGGTTAGTATTAGCTTTGATGTTGATTGGAAAGGACTTCTTGATGGAACTGAAGCACATGGATAGTCTGTACTAATTGTACTGTTTTTGAGGACAAAGAGGAGGATGGATTTTGTTTACAAATAATAAAAAATTTTGGTGAATAAAATGTTGCTATTTTCCTACATCATATTGCAAGTTTATGAGGTTATTAATGATGTTTTTTATGTGTGTTGTGGCAGTAGCTGCAGTAGAAGGAGACTTGTTCACCCCTGGTTTGTTTATTCAATTGAATAAATTTAATTAAATTAGTTTCTGAGGGGTAGATTTACTGAAGGCCTAGGTGTGAAATGCATGGTCCACCACTGGATACTAGATATTGCCAATACTTTATTAATATTATTATAAATTTTACTTTACTAATATTATGTTAAATCAAACATGTTGCTAATGAATTTAATAAATGCATATGATGAGGGAAGAGCATTGAGGATAACATCTAGAACCAGGTTTATTTTTCAAACTAGCTTAGATTTCAGCTACTGCTATGCGTTTCTCATAAAAAAAGCACAAGTAAAAACACACTTATTTTTAAGATAAATTGTTTTAATAACATGTTTAGGTACATACTTTTTCCCCTATACTAGACAGTAATAATTTCATTATTCTGTGTTTTTGAGAAGATATCTTTTCTGTTTATTTATTTCCTCCTATATTTCTTTGCACGCAAATCTCATTGCTGTAGATATGCATGAAAGCTATTAACTTTCATCCCAAGTTTCTAAAAGAAGTCACTTATTTTTTTTGTCTTGAGATATTTGCATTTCAAAATGTGAGGTAATTTAGTATTTGGAACCAAGTGCTCAAGAAAGACAAATTTTGAGATGAGAAATCTAAACAAACAAGGAAAAAACTGGCAGTGGTATTTGTAAGGTTGTATGAAATTTCACATACCGCACTGCTTTAGAAGCTTGGATTCATAACCATCCCAACAGACCTGAAGACTGCAAACACTCCAGCGTGTGCACCCCTCTCCAGGATCTGGCAGCTTCTGAAGCCATTTTTTAATATGCTTCAATCTGCACAATCTCCAAAGGGTCCAACTCTCAAGCAGACGTGAGGAATAAATGAGACTCTGACTGAGCAGCCGTAATAAAGATCAAAAGCGAAGGATATAATTAACAGTAGACTAATTGGTACCCACCCTGAGTTTTCACCAGATATGAAAAAGAGCAGTATTACATGCTATTAATTAGGCAAGAATATGCATGAAATATGTTCAGATGTAGAAATCTAAGTTTGAGTTTACATTCACCAAAATACCTGGAAACAAGGCTCAACTTACATTACAGCCCCTAAGCACTGGTAGGCTTTTTTATATGTATACATTTTGTCTAGATGGTCATTAGTGATGGAGGAGGCAGAAGTAGTCAATACTTCTACACTCATTTTAAAAAACATCTGGCAGTTTTCAGATGAAGGACAATCACTCAAGTGAGTTTGAGGAGAGATATTCGGATAATCATTTACATACACTTAATTGGCCACGTGCTTACAAATACCATCTCCACGTGCACTGGACATTTTTATTTCTCCACCACCTGTCTCTTGTTTCTTTCAAGTCGACCATGCAATAACTCCCTGGAGAAAGTTCCACCTCTCAGTTGGAAAAAAGAAAAACAGGACATGTAAAATAGAGCCCAGATTAGTCAAGCAGAAGCCGAAACAGATCAGCACCTCCTGACAGTGAGTTACTTAACAGCAAGCGCACACAAACACAGTATTACATGCTTATATCCCCCACAGGAATCACAGATCCTATAAATAAAAGGCCTAACAGCATGCATTCAAATCCCCGAGGGAGCACAGATGTCTTGAGCCTACCTTGAACCAATCCAGTCTTGTTACATCTTATTTAGTAGTTGCACTCTTTAAGCACGCCTTGATTTATTTATCCACCATTCTGCTTTAACAAATCACTTTAAGAGCAGCATTTAGTGCCTTCACTGCAATAATACCGACCCTGGAGAGGGTCTATCTTAGCTGCAGATATCAGATGGACCATTAAATAGGAATGTTGCAGCCTGTGTAGATTTCCAGCGCTTACTTCAGTTACACCCAGTCAAATTCTTTTTTTCCCCCCAAAAAAATGAGCGTTCCACAAGACAGAACAGAAGAAGAACGTCACAAAACTGGCAGCACTTGACTGATAATGGTAAGGTTGGTGCAAAAATGTTTAATCTTAGAGAAGAGCCATTTCGGCAGCCAAGTTAACTAACTGTTATAAAGATAAATGCTATCATTTCCAGTGCAGCAGCACATTTTCTTGAACGCGCAAGATTATGCTGCTTATTACAGCACTGAGACGCACTGCTAATGTGTCTGCCATCAGACTTCTTGCTAGTTTCTTGCTAATCTAATGGAGTCTACTCATCACTAGGCCACACACAGAGGCTTTATACTCACATGGGAAATAGATAGCCAATTTAAACAATCATTCAATCAAGAGAATCAACAGATAAACTCAGAAACTGACATCACTGGCTGGGTGGAGATCAAACAAATCATCAGTGCAACACCTGCAGTTGTGCATCAGGATATGATTGTGAACTGGCAAAGGGGTATGCTCATTTCCCTAATTAGAAAATACTCAAGTTGCTAAGTACCTACAAGGTGAATTTCAGACATCTGGTTTGATGCCTCTACTGAGCTATAGTGTTCTCCAAACAAAACATAAATACTGGAGTTTTTTTAATGTCAAATTAGACCAAAATTCAATCATACACCTACACACGCTAATCGCCTTAGATTGCGTCATTCAGTCAAAGGGTGAAAAATTGTTTTTCAAAGAATGTCACTGCAGCTTTGTGCCAGTTCTTCTTATGCACCATATCAAAGTGTCTTTAATTTACAAACGCTTCAGAGAAACAATGATTGGATTAGATCTTTGGTTGGGAAAACTGAGCTGACTACGTAAGTGTGTAAGTAACAAATAATTAAAAACATTTGAAATAACTCTGCATTGCAGAATCAGAAAATCTACCCTCTCTTTGAAAATATATGCTCTATCATGTGATTAATAACTAAGATGTTATATCCTGGAAGTAAATAAAGTATTTTAAAGCAAAATAGCTTCAATGCATTTGTTTTGTAAAGCAACTAATATATACAGTGGTGCTAATATATACAACATATATTAACTAATATACACAGCTATATACAGTGGTGCTTGAAAGTTTGTAAACCCTTTAGAATTTTCTATATTTCTACATAAAAATGACCTAAAACATTAGATTTTCACACAAGTTCTAAAAATTGATAAAGAGAACGAGTTATTTATTGAGTAAAATGATTTATTATGACATATTTGTGAGTAGCAAAAGTATGTGAACCTTTGCTTTCAGTATCTGGTGTGACACCCCCTTGCAGCAATAACTCAAACTAAACATTTCCGGTAACTGTTCTTTAACTACTCTTTGGTAGAACGACTTGTGTGCTTAGGGTCGTTGTCTTGCTGCATGAACCACCTTCTTTTGAGATTCAGTTGATAGGCAGATGTCCTGATATTTTCCTTTAGAATTATCTGATATAATGCAGAAATAATTGTTCCATCAAAGGTAGCAAGCTGTCTTGGCCCAGATGTAGCAAAACAGGCACAAACTATGATACTACCACCACCATGTTTCACAGATTGGACACGGTTATTTTGCTGGAATACTGTGTTTTCCTTTCTCCAAATATAACACTTTTTATTTAAAACAAAAAGTAATATTTTGGTCTCATCTGTCCACAAAACATTCTTCCAATAGTCTTCTGGCTTGTCCATATGATCTTTACCAAACTGCAGACAAGCAGCAATGTTCTTTTTGGAGAGAAGTGGCTTTCTCCTTGCAACCCTGCCATGCACACCATTGTTTTTCAGTGTTCTCCTGATGGTAGATTCATGAACATTAACATTAGCCAATGTGTGAGAGGACTTCAGTTGCTTAGAAGGTACCCTGGGGTCTTTTGTGACCTCACTGACTATTACACGTCTTGGAGTGACTCCTGGGGAGGGTAACAATGGTCTTGAATTTCCTCCATTTGTACACAATCTGTCTGACTTTGGATTGGTGGAGTCCAAACTTTTTAGAGATGGTTTTGTAACTTTTTCCAGCCTGATGACCATCAACAACTCTTTTTCTGAAGTCCTCAGAAATCTCATTTGTTCATGCCATGATACTCCTCCACAAACATGTGTTGTGAAGTGCAGAGATCAATAGATCCCTGTTCTTTAAAGAAAGCAGGGTGCCCACTCACACCTGATTGTCATTGCATTGATTGAAAACACCTGACTCTAATTTCACTTTCACATTAACTGCTAATCTTAGAGGTCCACTAATAGAACTCACTCTCTCTCTAGAGTATATATACAATACTATATACTGTATGAATTGAACTGCATGAATTACAAAAGGATTGTTTTTTTTTTTTTTACTTTTATAAATTACATTGTAAATGTTGATAAACTTGTATGTAAAGTAAAGATTGACAATAACAACATTTAAGAAACAGTCAAAAATTGCTAATAATTGTAGCCAGCAATGATTTTGAATGTAGCATTGGCAGATGTTACAAAAAAAGCAATACATCAAATGGTCAGTAGACTGACTGGTTAAGGATGTGACATATGTGACAAGGATGTACAGTGAGGAAAATAAGTATTTGAACACCCTGCAAATTTGCAAGTTCTCCCACTTAGAAATCATGGAAGGGTCTGAAATTTTCATCTTAGGTGCATGTCAACTGTGAGAGACATAATCTAAAAGAAAAAATCCAGAAATCACAATGTATGATTTTTTAATAATTTATTTGTATGTTACTGCTGCAAATAAGTATTTGAACACCTGCCAATCAGCAAACATTCTGGCCCTCAAAGACCTGTTAGTCCACCTCTAAAAAGTCCACCTCCACTCCACTTATTATTCTAAATTAGAAGCACCTGTTTGAGGTCGATAGCTGCATAAAGACACCTGCCCACCCCACACAATTAGAAGACTCCCAACTACTAACATGGCTAAGAACAAAGAGCTGTCCAAAGACACCAGAGACAAGATTGTAAACCTTCTCAAGGCTGAAAAGGGCTACGGGGCAATTGCCAAGCAGCTTGGTGAAAAAAGATCAACTGTTGGAGCAATTATTAGAAAATGGAAGAAGCTAAACATGACTGTCAATCTACCTCTGACTGGGGCTCCATGCAAGATCTCACCTCGTGGTGCATCAATGATCCTAAGAAAGGTGAGGAATCAGCCCAGAGCTATACAGGTGGAGCTGGTCAATGACCTGAAGAGAACTTCAAAGGTTACTGTGGCTAATACACTAAGACGTCATGGTTTAAAGTCATGCATGGCAAGGAAGGTTCCCCTGCTTAAATCAGCACACGTCCAGGCCCGTCTTAAGTTTGCCCATGACCATTTAGATGATCCAGAAGAGTCATGGGGGAAAGTGCTGTGGTCAGATGAGAGTAAAATAGGACTTTTGGTCTTAATTCCACTCGCCGTGTTTGGAGGACAAAAAATGATGAGTACCATCCCTAAAACACCATCCCTACTGTGAAGCACGGGGGTGGAAGCATCATGTTTTGGGGGTGTTTTTCTGCACATGGGACAGGATGACTGCACTGTATTAAGGAGAAGATGACCGGGGCCATGTATTGTGAGATTTTGGGGAACAACCTCCTTCCCTCAGTTAGAGCATTGAAGATGGGTCATGGCTGGGTCTTCCAACATGTCAATGACCCAAAGCACACAGCCAGGATAACCAAGGAGTGGCTCCGTAAGAAGCATATCAAAGTTCTGGAGTGGCCTAGCCAGTCTCCAGACCTAAACCCTATAGAAAATCTTTGGAGGGAGCTCAAACTCCATGTTTCTCAGTGACAGCCCAGAAACCTGACTGATCTGGAGAAGATCTGTGTGGAGGAATGGGCCACAATCCCTGCTGCAGTGTGTACAAACCTGGTGAAAAAACTACAGGAAACGTTTGACCTCTGTAAAGGCTACTGTACCAAATATTAACATTGATTTGATTTTCACAGGTGTTCAAATACTTATTTGCAGCAGTAACACACAAATAAATTATAAAAAATCATACATTGTGATTTCCGAATTTTTTTTTTTTTAGGTTATGTCTCTCACAGTGGACATGCACCTAAGATGAAAATTTCAGACCCCTCCATGATTTCTAAGTGGGAGAACTTGCAAATTTGCAGGGTGTTCAAATACTTATTTTCCTCACTGTGTATACTTCTACACATTTTAATTTGTGATACCTGTTTATTTACTGTATTAAACAAAAACTTATTATGTGGCATGTGAAAAGTTATGGCACATTACATTTATATTTTGTTACAGTGTGTTAATTTGACCAAACAAATATAAATTGTGTGCTAGAAATGCAGAAAAATGTCATATTTATGTGTGTTATCTGTAGAGGATGAGTTTCACAAAAATTTAATTTAACCAAGAGTTTCAAAACTTTTGTGTACAACTCATAGTCCTCAACAGTACTGCACTATTAGAAGGTTAAATCTGGTTACTGCACACATGTAAAAGATGAGCATTTGCAACACACATACTAACATATGTAGGTGCTTTATAGCAGAGCCTATAATGTATTTTATTTCGTAAGCAAATAATCCTAATCATTTTATTAAAACCTTTTCCCATAACAGTAAATCTCTCCTCCTGGTTTTGACACAGATAACCATTTCTCCTCAGCTACTGTAAATATGGAGGCCTGCGGATGAGGAGCACAATGGAGATGGGACCAAATCTAAAATTATACAACAATAATACAGATTGGCTGGTAACAAGGTTAAGTGTTGATAGGATTTACGGAAAATCTCAAGCTGCTTTTTGTGCAAGGGTGACTACAGCATCGCCCTTTGGTGAGGAATAATGGCTTTCCTTTCAGGAGAATGTGAAATTGGATTGCTCATACAAAGTGCTTGCAGAGGATAAACCTGTGTTATCCAATTACCCCACCAAACTACATTAAGAAAAGCTTTAGATGGAGAGTCCAGGCAACCTTGTTCCCCCTAAAACCTCGACAGCACACTGAGAACCTGGCCAACCAGAGGGAAGCGTTCTCAGGTATTTTGATAGGTGATCCTCACTCTCACAGCCCTTACAGCAGCCAAGCATTACAGGGTTTAAAAAGAACCTTTTACAAAAACAAGTGGAAAAAGCTGGAGAAACACTGGAGTGTGCAACTGTCTGTAGCTGCCCTGACACTGATGATATTCTAGCTTTTGTAGTGTAGCTTTTATAATGATGTTTTTACCTTTGTTATTTTGTCTTTATATCAGTGAAACATCATGTTAATTAAAATCAAACCAGTGTGAAATCCCAATGTCATTTATAAAAGAACTTAACACACTTTCTTTGTATCTCAGATGGTGATAATTGTACAGTTTCTCAAAGTGGTTGTAATATGAAAATTACAATATTCTAGTTAATATGAGAAAGGTCAGATATTCTCAAATATATGTAAGCGATTTTGCTCCTGCAGTATAATGATATATTCACTGAAAGCGTTTAGAATACCATTTTTACAGGTTAAAAAGAATTATCCATACCAAACCTGCCATTCCCCACACTTGTCATTATCATACACCACAGCAACCCAGTTTTATCTTTACTTTCCCAAGTTTTAAAGAGCACAGTGTAGTACAGTACTCACCTAGCTCTCTGAAAAAGACTTAAGACAAGCTATTTGCAAGCTATAAGCAATATACCATGTGTGTGGATGAAATAACATTATGGTTGTAGGGTCCTAAAATCATCCCCATCTCAGCTTATTGAAGAGAAGCTTGCTTTAAATGCAGGCTGAAATTCCTACCAATAGAGGGCAATAGTCCATTACTTTATGCAGTTCACACACACCTGATAGTTCCTAATGAACCATTGTATTTGAATGACTTGAGCCCTCAACTAGTTGCCAGCTCTCAGATTTAAACTTACCTGCAATGTCCCCACTCAAGGCTTTGTAGGCTACTTACAAGAAGTCTATTATTACATCAGCTCACAACAACTCATCTCAAACATACTGTGCTGCCAGTACTGATTGTAGTGAATTGAAGGGCAAGTACCATTAGGTTTACTGATTGCAAATCAGGTTTCTGCCGCAAAGAAGACCTCATATTTATTCAGAGGGCGTCCAAAGGCAGTCAGGTTGTCCTAGATTAGCTGTATTTTATCAACACCATCAAGATGATTCTGATAATAAGACCCTTCTCTAACCTGTCTCTCTCCACTGCTCACCGCCTGTCATGAATTCCAAACTCCAGGACAGATTTAGGTCTAGGTTATACTCACAAATTTGAGACAAATGACAATTTAATGAGTAGGATATGATGATGATTTCTATAATTTATCATTTTACAGTACACGACGTTCTGTGCATAGAGAATGAGAGAATAAGGGAATAATTGGTTTGGTTTTGACATCAGCAGTGAACCTGCTGCAGAGCTGCAGTCTTTTAATAGTATTTTGCACAGGCACACTTATAAAACCTTTGATTTAAGGCGTGTAGCCTGGAGTCTGAAAAACAATGGCCCGTGGCTCTTCTCTAGGTTCTACTGCTTTTGCCCACGGCCATCATTTCAGTTGCTTTCATACCTCATTTCTACCATTTCAAACTATTTCAAAAACCTTATCTGGCATCTTTATGGACCAAATGGAGTTGCAGTTAAAGGCAACCGAGAGGGGAACTGGAATGAGTTCTGGGAAATGTATGCCAATGAATTAGTCATCAACCATTAACTGATGAACTGTCACAATTTTTCCCTTCAAAAATAAGGAATGGGGGAAAAAAGACAGGATGCCCTCATTGGCAAGCTGATGAATGAATTTAAATGAATTTATATATAGCAGTTATATGTACAGTATATAGCAATGTTCACAGAGTTTACCATTCACCATGGGCACATTAGGCTATGCTCATTCCATCGAAATGGCAAAACATCATTACAAATCTTTTGCAGAGAGCAACATGACTCTGTGACGCCCAATATGCAGTGCTGAGGAGGCATAATTAGTGAGGATGACACTTTCACACACTCGTTCATTATGTGCAAGAGCGCTGGGTCTCTCATAAAGGAACTGGCGGCTTACAGTTCCCACCCTGGTTCCCTACCCCCACCCCCTGGAGGTGTGTAAAGTGCTGGCAAAAATATGTAGCAGGCTTCCAGCCCTAGTCCAACTGCAGTTGGAGTAGCAGGACGGGGGAGAGCTTTGAAGGACACGCAGTAATGACCTGTCCTCGTCGTATGGCCTCTGGAGGCAGCAATGTGCCACCGCGATGGTGCTCACAGATTAGGACCTCCAGCATCAGGCTAGCAGGGCGAGATCAGAGGAGCGGGTCACCCTTGTCAGAGCTGCACACAGCAGCAATCACGCCGGGCCACTGACAGGTCTGCCGGTGGTTTAGGCCACTAAGGGCCTCACTGGAAAACCGACAGGACCGCCACTGCGCTCCACTCAGCCCCAGCGGCCTCCGCACTAACACACTCTGCAAGCTAGACGCCTACATGACACCGCCGACGCGTCTCCAACGCCTGAGCCTGATCGCTCCTGGCAGAGAGAGCGCTTTTTTCCCCTTCACTCTGCCTCGCTCGTGTTAATTTGATGATGGCGAATGCACAGCTGCAGGGCTGGGCGTGCACTGGAATTTCATAAATAATATCACTTAGTTGAACCATTATGCAGGACAAATGTAATGTGAAAGGGAATGGATCATAAGAAAATCCACCAGGATATGGAAAGGTGATTCAAAATTAATGAGCTGCTGTCATGGTTTTCCACTCTGGGGGCCAGGAAGGAGTATGATACAAAAGCCATGTATCTGTACCGTCATTTTTTTCAGGAAAAAAAAAGTCTCAGCATAGCTTAATGGATAGTCCTGACTGCATTTTTTTCTGCTGTTTCATATCTAATCTGTTTTACTGTAGCAGCTATATGAATTTGACAACATATAGAGTGCTACTCACCCCATAATTATTGGTCAGAAGACTCCCTCGTGCCACAGAAATGCATGTTTATGCTTCTCTTTGCAAAGCACAAATGCAAATCAAATCCCTAGACAATTAAAATGTGCTTTTAGGTTGTGTTTACTGTGTACTCTGAGTATAAAAAAAAAAGATAAAACTGGCAGCAATGGCAATAGAGAAAGCCATGCGTCACACCGGGTGTTTTTACATTTGTACTTGTTAACCGCACATTACAAAACTTAATCATGTAAGTGAAATGGAAAATGCAATAAGTGGCAGTTCTGTGTGTCCCCCCTGTCAGAACGAATCGCTGCAATTAAATAATGGATTGGTTTGTTCTATCAAATCAGAAATTGAAAGGAAATTGAATTCCTAGAGAGCCTCTCAGGATTACGACGTGGTGGAATCTCTTTTAAACTACCGGTAAACACTGGTGGAATCCACGCTGGACAGTGCGGTTCAGATGTGGAGGGCTGTTAATGGATTCAGTTCCTGGTGTTTCAATTAACACTCTGAGACTCGGTGGCTTATGCTGATATGTGTCATCAACTCACATGAGCCCTGTGCCAGCATGAGGCCAAAGAGCGTTCATTTAAACGTCAGGTAACTCTTCTAAAATGCTTTATAGCACAAAGGGGCAGGCTGGAGAGTGTGAACTGTGTGGCACTATCTCCTGATCTGCTTGGAAATACTCTATCCTGGTAGTATGTGCCAGTGCGCTTAGTATATAGCCCAGCCTATGAAACAAGGTAAAGCTACATTAAAAACTGTAACTGTAATTGCAGTACTTGACCCTCATGTTCAAAGCATTTACACAAGCCTATGTTGCAGTACTTAATGGAGGTAGAAAAAATAGAAGAAGAAGCTTAACGCCACTCAAAATCTCTTGCAGCGAGCTATGCCACAGTATAACACAGTGTATAATATTGCTGGCACAAACACACAAATGTTTATACATAAAGCATGAATTAATCTATTTGATAATGACTGCAAATGCCTTGAAGCAGTGGCTAGAGAGTAGAATTAAGAAGCTCGTTCATTACGGGTGGCCACAGCAGACAGTCGTCTTCAGGAATGTAAATCTAGTTGAGCTACTGCTTAATAAGGACGGGGACTACAGTAGGAGGACAGGTAGTGTGGGAGTAATGTTGGAGTGTTGACAATAGACTGCTGGTCAAAGGGATGTGGAACTTATTTAAAAGTGTTGGTCACATATTTGTGTTGTAGAGGAGGGTAAACATCTTCTTGTAATATACACACAGTTAACAGCTTATTAGAAATGTCCTTGTCCCTACCTTCTCCCTTGAATTATATACACTTATTGGCCACTCCCCCCCACCCCCAGACATCTTTATCACCTACGTCTACGTTGTAGGTTTACAAATACTAATCACTGACCATCTACAACTTCATAAATTGTCTTCCATCTTCTCATGCAGAGCTTGTCAAATGCAGTCCAGTGTCTTCCACAGTTTGACTTCTCTGCTCAAAACACTAAGTTCAAATCATCTGATAATTGTCAGGCTTAGTAGGTGTCTGAGGAGTGAAATCACAAACCCGTGCTGGACATGGACTGTAGAATATAGGAATCTAGAACAATATTTAAAGATCCCTGTTCTACAATGGAGATGGAGCTCCATAGGATCACCACTGCTGAGAATAATGTGTTACAGTAATATTACTGCTTACTCTAGTGCAAGTTATTGTAATCACATTACATTTACTGCATTTTGTAACTTATGTAACTTGTGTATCATATGGAATGTACATGTGTGTGCTGCCTGTGTCTGAGAACTGTGTAATTTGATTATGAAAATGAAAAAGAAGTTCTGCAAGGAAGACTTCACGCTTCATCACTCATTCATTCCTAACTCACGACCTTCCACTGGTCTTTTAATTGGAAACGTCTAACGTTATGTTTTACTGCATTCAGGTGCCAAGTTCCAACTTTCTCTAATCCTCCCTAATACCACCAGGATGGTCCTGCTCCTCTTGCTTGAGAGGGTAGGCTCCACCCCTGGCATCTTCTCGTCCAGCAGGATCTGCATGAGTCCAAACATTGCAGGATCAGGCCCAGTATGAGGCCAATGCCAATGACTAATTTCATGAACTGTCATCACTCAAATTGTCAAATTACTTGACTACACACATGATCCTGAGTGTTTATGGCAGAACTGAACTTCTTTGTTTACAAGAAGCTCTGTAATCTTGACATGATAGTTATACCTAATTGTTGTTTTGAGGCAACTGTTTTGTACTGGCTAGTTTTTGGGTGTTCATTTACCATCAGCCAATGCGTTGTCAAAAAGAGGATCTGCATCTAAATCATGATAGTGCGCCACAAATACAGTGCATGTTTTGTTATTTTAGCTCACATTTTTTCAACAATTGAGTAAAGTAATGATTAATATGAATACATTTTCCAAGAAATTGAATATTTTTAGTAAATAGCCCAGGACTGCCACTGCCCAGAGATTATTTGGATGACTGTTCTCAGCACAACATGGCAATAGTATGTTAGTGTGTGTTGAGCTAGTTTGAGTATAATGCACAGCAGCATTACTGGGCTTTTTAAAACTGTGTATTGGCTCTAGCCACTCATCAGTAGTTCACATCAGACCCCAGATTTACTGTTGGCTTGATATTTTTAACTGCTGGACAATTTTCAGTCCATCAGTAATACAGAGGTGTTTAAAAACCTCGGCAGTGCTGCTGTGCCTGATAATTGCACAATATGCACTAACATGACTCTGCCATGTTGGTATTGGTGCTGTGCTGAAAATAGTCCACTACCTAAATAGTATTTGGTCAATAGTGGTTCCTTTCCATTAACAAATGGCTGGCAAACTGTGCATAGCAACAGATACTGTGCTCTTAAAAATCCTTATGATAGTATGAGTGCAGCAGCTCTTGAATGCATATGACCTTCAAAGTTCTTTCAGATTTTTTCTCTACACAGGTGACATATGATTTGTAGGTAAATTGTTATTTCCCAAGCGGCTGGTTACATCATCATCCAGTCAGCATACTGACCACCTGGACACTTACACATTAATCTAAATGCATACTATCTGTATTAATGCAGAATGAAGATAAGACATGTTCATGTTCAGTTGTAAACCTTATCAAAGAAAGGTTACAGTGTATCACAGGGGCAAATCTCCGTTCGCATTTTGCTTGATTCATTCACTGATACGTAAAGGAATTCAATCAGCTTACCAACATGAAAGGAATTGCGCTTGGTCTGAGTGGTTCGTGCTCCTTAGCCCACCTCAATAGACAGCCAGACACATAAAGATGGTCTTTTGTTACACAACATTAAAGGTGACCCCAGCCTTTCTTCCAAAGGTGGTGCCAGTGCTAATATTCCTCACTGGAAAGTGCTGGAAGATTGCTGTGTGACATCTTAATTCACTGAGCAGAAATAGGGTTATGGCCTCTAATTTCCCAAATATCACTGTGAGCGGGAATCAAAGCATGAAGTTGAAATTAAAAATTTTGAAAAAACATCATTTACTGTACCAGTGATATAAAGGCCAAAGTATAATTATGATCCAGCTTCTTCAAAAAGACAGGTCCACTCGTTAGTTTATTGCCTTTAGAGTGTTAGCTTGGATAGCATGTCACATAATCTCCCATTTCTTTTTACACTAATGTTGAAAATCTGAAGGCCTCATTTAAAAAAAAGCACTCATATGCTTGAATATGCTTGTGTGTTTCACAAGATGTTTTCAAACTCAGAGTAAAACATTGCATTGATGTTATTTTTTTACCACGAGACATAAAGGGGACATGAGATATTGGCGCAGATAAACACAGTGCTCATTCACAACTTCAAAACTGTGGAGGCTCTTAGTCCTGGGTCAGATATTGTTAAGCTAATAGGGAGATTCAGTAAATCAGGCACAATATGAGACTTTACTGAGATCTGTACTAAAACTGAAGAGGAGACCTGAGATTACTTTCCTTTCTCAGGGGAAATGTCTGAGCAGCAGGAGACTTTAATTTGTGTTTCAATTTGATCTCACTGTCACTTGAAATAAATTAAATAAATAAATAAAAATTGGGAAACTGTCTTTTTCTTTCATGTGGGTTGATGGACATATTCATTAATGACTATGCTAAAGTTCTACTTTTTGCATGTTATACACATATTATAGACAATTTACCTTTTCAGTGTTTTTATACCTATATTCTGGGTACCTGGACTGCCAGCCAACCCACAAACTATGAAAAATTAAAACCCAGTTAGCTTTTTGTAGGCTGTCTGGGTCTGAAACATGAAATGTAATAACTTCAGGATTATTCAGGATTGGGCTCCCCTTATTGTGTAATAAGGAGACTTAGCCACACCCCTTTGCAACTATGAACTATGATCAGCCATTTTATATTTACACTAATAACTACTAATGGCAAAAACATGGAAGATAAAACTTCAGCTTTAATAACTGAAAGTGTATTTTATCTATTTGTGCTGCTGTAGCCTTTGCTTTGGCCATACTGTGCTATTTTGTCTATGTTACAGTAAAGTGGATTTCATGGACTGACTCTGTATTTGTATATGACTGAAGTGCAAGGCACCTAACCACCAATTGCTCCCCGGGTGCTGTGGATAGGGGCTGCCCACTGCTTCGGAGCATTTGTGCTCACTTCCCCCTAGTGTGTTCACTAATGTGTGTATATGTGTGCTTAAAATTTCTCTGTGTGCAAGGGCATCAGCCAATGATTGTGCACTTTCGCTTTCACTTACTTCTCCTGGAAGCCTTAAATAACCATAAAACTGGTTTTCTCAAGGTTCCCAAACTCACATTCTCTCTAGAAATATCTGTGCTTTGTTACTTTGTTTGCTTTTACCACAAAAAGCATTTACTTGGGATATGTCTGCCTTCATAAGGTTTGATTTTCTCTGAAGACCTGGGAATACAATAAAGGTCCAGCATTCCATATAATCACTGGAACTCAGTGTGTTGCATTTGTCATCATGCATTTCGAAGTCAGCTGCAGTTCTGTGTCTGAGAAACAGGGAAACAATAAAAGTTCAATTAACAAGACGGAGCACAGACTAAGGAAGACCTGCCATCGTTGGTTCCTTTCATGGAGCCATGCTGAGAGCAGACTCCGATTGATATTAGCTTTGACATAGTTTGCTTGCACCTGTCTGAGCACAATTACCCAAATAACAACAGCTTTGAAAATATAATAAGGGAAGTCAACTAATTTTGCCTCCCCCCCTCTAAGCTCACCAGATTCCATAAAGATCAGCTCAGGAGATTCACCACATCTCATATCTGCCTTTCACAGCTATTATCGACTCACATAACTACAGCAGCATTATTACATTCATTTTCCACATGCAGTGCATTCCACTTTCATACGAGGGAAAAATTAAAGAAAATAAAAGGTCAAAATAGACGATGCCAATTCTAGCAGTTCAAAATGCCACATTACTGAATCTGTGACATAGCTGTAATTTGACTCATTATACTGTAACGTGTCATTAACAAGCGTATCATTCACAAGTACGAAAGAAAGAAAGAAAAAAATCACGGATATAACCTAGATGCAATGAAGCATACATCCTTATCACTACAATTACAGCCTATGCAGAGGAGGCAAAGATAATGACCTTTAATGCTTTTATAATGGCATTTTGTGAGGGTATGTCCTCATAAAGAGTGGAAGACTAGCTTTCATTTGAATCAATACACATGATGGATTTGCAGATATATATTTAAGCAATCTTGGGAACATGATATTTGATAGCTGTTGCGAGAATTATAATAAATGCTGCAGTGATAGTAATAATTCAGTGATACATTGTGTTTCCCTACAACTTAATGAGGTCTGCTTAAGTATACTTTGGCGATACTGACACAGATACTATTTATACATAATGGCTAATTGTCTGTCCATAATATATACTTTGTGTTAAATATCATGATAAAAATGCAAGGATGAAAGCCCATTACTGAATAAGTGCAAAAACGTTCATTTTTATTGCATTCAGGTCAACATCAATTCATGCTTGTTATGATATATTTTTTAAACTTTCTCTTTCTTTATCAATCTGTACCCTATTCTGATTGGCTGTTATGTGTAGTGTTTTATTCACAAAACAGACTGAAACACTCCTTATAACTTTGAATTGATGAGAGCAGTGCATCTGAGTACTTTGCATTTGCATAATGTTCTTGTCTGGTCACTGAGAGGGATCATTTGTCCACTTTAATAGAGGCAGAGGTGTCCTGGCATACAGTGACTCACCTGTTTACTAGGGAGAGTCAC
>BRDA01075256.1:4740-34982 GCA_036984385.1 Crenuchus spilurus | reverse complement strand
AAAAGTGGACCTGACTATCCAGGGCCCGAGAAGGGAGAGGGGCCCATAAAAATCCTGAATAAAATTTTTTTTTTTGGTTGTTTTTATTTTGAATGAATTGGGCCCTCAAATTAATTATTTATTAATTCATATTTCAAATATATTGATAATATCAACTGAGGGAATGAACTTTAGTCACAGTCCTCTCAACATATTGGACATACTGGGGCCCCCTCTTGGAGGCCCAAAATGGTTTAGT
This sequence comes from Crenuchus spilurus, assembly GCA_036984385.1. Classification (NCBI taxonomy): domain Eukaryota; kingdom Metazoa; phylum Chordata; class Actinopteri; order Characiformes; family Crenuchidae; genus Crenuchus; species Crenuchus spilurus. Next base: position 34,744 of record BRDA01075256.1, on the reverse strand, counting down.
CTGCCCAACAGCGACTAGCGACAAGTGTAACGTCAGTGAGCCTAGATAGATTGAATGACCTGGGTGCAACACATCATGCTGCTAAAAAGCAGAAATCAGGATTTCAAAAGAAGAAAGAAAGGGAGGAAAAAGAAAGAAGTTAGAATGAGGGGAGACAGTTGTTGACGGCTTTCTTTCCCAAAAGTTAAAGTAGTCCACTCCAGACAGCTGCTGCTGATTTTTGGAGGCTCACGTGAAGTCGTTAGTTTAGTTAGTTGCCAACCAGGCTGCTTGCGGCGGTAAGTATAAAGACAATTATGAGCCGCTAACGTTAGTCATCAACTTTAACCAGTTTCAGAAACAAACAGTAGAGAGAGAGAGAGAGAGAGAGAGAGAGAGAGAGACAGACACATAGACAGACACACAGACAGACACACAGACAGACACAGGTGCGCTAGCTGCCTGCTGACAGGTAGAATCGCTAAATGTGAGTTGTTTACCTTAAGTTTAAAGTAAGTTAGTCTTTTGTTTCAGTGCGTGTGCTAAAGCCTATTGTCTACTAACACAGCAGAGCTAAAAGTCAAACTCTGTGCTGAGACTTAATAAATGATCCACCAGCAATATTTCTGCCGCATATATCAACATGTAAATAGTCTACATCAACATAACCTCATCTGTTTGTAGCTTAAAACCTAAATTTATGCTTTTTTATTTAAATAAATACCCCTTTTTTTGCTCATGTGCCTCGTTTACTGGCGTTTATAGGGGCCCACTGTCATTGAGAGTGTACAGGGCCCTGAATTTGCTGCTACGCCCCTGGGGGGTATTACAAGACACTTCACTGTGACAGATAACCTGACTGTGACAAAACTTCTTTCCGCTACAATTTTAGAATTAAAAAATGGAAGGATGCACCATGCAAAAGTTTGAGCACCCCAAGAGGTTTGGACTCCCCAACACCTTTTGTAACTTTCTCAGACTTGGAGTAATTTGTCATGGATATGATATTTTCATAGTTTTAGGAAAGGTCAAGTGACAAACATTTCATTATAAATATTCCTCACACTCAGTCAACAGCTATGGGCTCCTCCATGTACTTGCCTAGAATTAAAATAATTGATGCCCACAAAGCTGGAGAAGACTATAAAAAGCACAATGTTTTCAGGTAACTGTTTCATTAGTTGTAATATAATTAGCAGTCTATTAAGTTAGACTGTAGAGATAAAACTTGAAATTTTAGAGAGAAAATTGACATCGGTGGAATGAAGCCAAGGATTAGAAAGGGAGAGTTGAGTAAACAGTGAGGACAGAGAAAAACTTAATAAAATCTATCTTGTTGGTGCTGTTAGAACTGAGATGACTCTGCTGGTAAAATCATGGTATTTCTTGGTTTACTCTGCCCTGACTCTAACCTAAATCTAACCCTTTCTTTCTCCACTGAGGTCACAGGCATTCTGTGTTTATTCTCTGTGGATTTTCTCGATACACCAGTCTATTTAAACTGTGGAGACAGTGTAGTCATTGTTCCTTTGGTGTGGTTTCTCTGTAGTGCCCCTCTCTCTTTCTAGTCTCACCTCTAGGTGATGCTAGGTCTCTCTCAGTACTTTGAGATCTCTGGGTGACACCTTTCTAGTTTCAGGTGATGGTTTATTTCATTTTTGCCCACTCCAGTGGTTTTGTTTCAGGGTTACCATTACAGTGTGCCATACTTGTGTCAATTCAAATGTACAAATGCACACACACAGCTTGTCTAGTCCCTGTAGAGAAGTACTGACAATAGAATAGAAGATAGACATGAACCTGTTTGCAACATGTCCAGGTGGAGGCATGAGGGTATAACACCCCTCAGCATTTAACTGTGAAGCAGTGGAACTGTGTTTTCTGGAATGATGATGCCCCACCTTGTGCTTTTGGGATGAGTTCTTGATGAGTTGGGGTGGTGATCATCCAACATCCTGATGGCACTAGCGCTGTTGTCATGGAATGCCATCAAATTTTGACTGCAATGTTACAAAAGTTTGCAAAAGGCTTTTGCTGGACAATACAGACAGTTCCCCCAACAAAAGCAGGATAAACCCTTTAAAACCCTTGATTTTGAAATAATTTATTTTGTCTATATAATGTAAGTTAATACTTTGGGTTTGTGACATCATATAATCAATTAATTGAAAATCACCTGTTTGTGATATTTTAACTTTTAGCAATGTTTACGTGCAATACTTGTATGTAGAAATTTCATAGTAGCTTTAAAATGAACAAAACAATTTTACACTAAAAGTGAAAATAAACAGTGTTCAGAAATCAGAACAGTTGTGTCAATAATTATTTTAACACATGGTTGTAATGTTTCCACTATGCGCTCCCTTACTTATTATCTCTTTCACAGGTTTATTCATTCTAAAATAATGATATTGTAGTGTCATAACCTGGAGCAATAAGCTTGTTTAGTGTTTTTAAGCATTCTTGGCTTCTTGTAAATGAAAACGCCACAAAGAGAAATTTTCTCTTCAAGCCAAAAGCATGTAGCTTTCAGCACAATAGAATATAAATACAACTCAGAAGTTGGCTGGAAGCCCCAGAGGGCTTTCTGACTCCTCAGGCCTTTTAAATGAAACATTTCCATTTGTAAAAGGTTGCATTTCTTGTGATCACTTGCAGATACAAGTGATTTATTATTACAGAATTCATCAATTTTCACTGTCTTTCTTAGAAGCCATAAGGACAAAAACCAATGTCAGCAACAATCATGTTACTCTATCACTCTTAAAGTAATCTGTTTCTTTGGTAAATACAAATGGTCCATCTAACAGGACATGTAAAAGTCCATTGGTGTTCATAATTTAAATCAAAAAGGTAAACAAACTCTCATATATTTTATACTCATTGCACATAAATTGACATATTCAACACTTCTTGTTTTAGTGTTAACACTAAGTTTTACTCAAACTCAAAAGGAAATATTAAAATAATTTGATTTTTATGAGATAAAAGCCATATTGGTCAACATTAAAACAAAATAAAAAGACAAAAAATGTAACAAAACCTCAGTTTTTTCCCTTCTTATTTTTTCACAATATTCTCATTTTGAGATGCACTAGTAGAACATTGAACAAGTAAAGAATCTTTTGCAAAATAGTTCTTTACATCAGAAAAGGCTTATTTAGGTTGATGGAAAACCTCTTGGAATGGGGTTGAAATGGCACCAAAATAGGTTTCACTATAGTAATTGGATGGACATGGTATCATTAGTAACAAATCCTTTCTGGTACTATATTGAATCTTTTCTCAAATGCTTCTATATAGAGCCTACAATATTCATTATTCATACCCACATTATTCATCAGTGTGAACCCTTTCATAAATTAAAGAACCATTTTCGATTGCAAATGGTCTTAGTTCAAGTTTGATGTTAGATAATCTCTGCGTTTCCTGCAGTCACCTACTGAACACATCCAGGAATGAGGTAATGCGGGACACATTTTCTAAACACATTTATATTTTTAAGAAACAATGTATAATTTTGTTGCTGCAGTATATCTCACTTCAATCGATAACTAATATTTCAAAGCAAGATATCAAATGGTCTTATAGAATAATAACACATTAAATCCCACCAGAGTTTGTATTTATTATTTATTATTCAGCATATTATGACATGCATCACATAAGTTATGAGATATAATATCTGGCAGAAGTGAGAAAGGATGAACTATTTATGAACTACTATGTGGCCAAACAATTGCCACTTAGAAAAAAAAAAAAACAGCTGAATATTTTATTTGTTAACAATTCAATATTTCTTTGCCAAGAAAGCACAGATTTATCATGCAGTGTGAGTGGTGGCCGTGCCCAGCATGATCTGTTTTCACTGTGTCCAGTTAATGGCTGTCTAAAATTAGTCAAGGAGCCAGGCTAAAAGGGTCAATGATTTTTAAAGGTATCCATTGCATAAAAAGCATTGGCACTTTGAGCATACCAACTTTACACAGGGGGCTGAAAATGAGAAGAGGCGAAGAGGTGGCCAGAACAACTGGCTTTGTGGATATTTAACAGTGTCTTCTTCCATCTGTTCTGGCTCCGTTTACCCAGGTACATGCCATTTTAGTCACATTATGTTCATTTCAGGTTTTATCAATACCCAGAGATGTGCATTAGATGTTCAAGTGTTGGAATCATAATACAACAGAATAAATTATGTTTGTTTAAAACCCACAGCTAAATGCAAGTAATGTCTTGAAAATGAAAAGAAAATGATGGGTGGATGGATGGATGGATGGATGGATGGATGGATGGAAATCAGACACAGATGAATAATTTCAGAAGTTTCAGAATCTTTAATGTGGCCCATAATATGTACAATTCCGATGAAAAATTGGCTGAAATCATATAGAGGTGATCAATAAATATAAAAAGCTAAAATAATGTGATTGCATAAATATGGACACCCTCTTGTAATTGATGTTGTGGCTGTGTTCAGAATGAACTAATCACATTCAAACGTTAACAACTGCCATAATTTAAAGTGTTTCTGATTAACCCCAAATAAAGTTCAGCTGTTCTAGTAGGATTTCCTGACATTAAATCAGTTGACTTACAGCAAACGATCTGGCCCAGAAAAAGCTTATAAAGCATCAAAGGTATATCATTGTTGAAATGCATCAGTCAAGAGACATTAGATATACCATAGAACACAATGAAGATGGTCATCAATAAGTGAATAAAAATGTGCACAACAGTGACATTACCAAGAACTAGACTTCCCTCCAAAAGAAAACTGGTCCAGGAGGCAGCAACATTAAATGAGTTACGGGAATTTCTGGCAAGTACTGGTTGTGTAGTGCATGTCACAACAATCTAAAATTTTCTTCATATGTCTGGGCTGTGGGGGAGGGTGGCAAGACAGAAGCATTTTCTTACAAAGAGAAACATCCAAGCTCAACTACAGTGATGCTTGAAAGTTTGTGAACCCTAACTGGGTTCTCTTTATCTATTTTTAGGAAACCTACTGTAAGCACTACTGTATGTTTGCCAAAATTATGTATGTATATTTGTATGTTAATTTGTATATTTAACCTTTTCACAGAACAACAAACCAAACCTCTATATATCTATACTTCTACATCAACAAAAAATATGGCTTCACCAGAAGATCATTGTTGTTGAATGGACCCAACCAGAGACCAGACCTGAATCTAAATGAAAATCTGTGGTTTGACCTGAAGAGGGATGCACACAGGAGATACCTTTGAAGTCTGACAGATTTTTAGCAGCAAAAAAGAGTGGGCAAAGATTGCCAAATCAAAATGTGCCAGGCTTATAGACTCCTACCCAAAAAGTTTCATTACAGTTATAAATTCAACCTAAAATATTATACTTTATTTTTCATAGGAATTGTACAAATTATATGTGACATTAATGGTGGAAAAAAGTTCTGAAATGATTCCTTTTGGTCTGAATATTAAAATCACAAAAAACCTGGCATGTTAACAGGGGTGCCCAGTCACTGTTTTCAACTCCTCAGAGAAAGTAATAATTTAAAACATTAATTTTATATTCAGGATGTAACACTGCTAATTTAAAAACTTTCTGTTAGTATGTTTTACCTGAACTTTGGTTAACCCACTGGGAACTCAATAACGACCTTTAATTTGCTTCAGATGTGGTGTGTGTATAAACAGCACCCAGGGAAGAGTTCAAGGTGTGTTGCAACCAAGGTGAAGAATTGTATAGCTGTTACAAAAACTGAAAGAGGGGATCATTTCAATGCACCAAATGAGAATGGGTATAAAAAGATGTTCAAAACCTTAATTATTCCTAAAGACACCATTGGAAGCATAACAAAGAAAACTTGGAAGGGTGACTTAAACGAAGATCATTTAACAACTAACACTTCATTGTCAGACTCCATGATGCAGGCCACTCTTGAAACTCACATATGAAAGGTATCCAGAAAGAATAGGGATAGTCCTGCAGAATTCAGAGACACCGTTCTGCCATGAATAGTTAGGAACTGAGGAAGAGTGAAGGAAAACGATAGTTTTATTGCAGAAAATTTATAATTAGAATGGTAATCAATGTAAATGAGAACACCTTGAATTTAAATATTATTTTGGTGGACGGTTATCCTGTGATTGGGCGTGCAATGGTCAGGCCTGCACAGATCCTGCCGCATGGAAAGTTGGCAGGGGCGAAGCTTACTTCCTCAGGCAACAGGATCAGTGCCAAACTGGTGGTAGGGAGTAAGGAACGTTAACACCTGAAGGTTAACAAAAAAGGATGTACAACACTACCTTTCTAAACACAGGTGGTAGGCTGTGATTTGCTGAAATAGGAAATTAATGAGTGACCAAGTATTAGGTCTTCAATGCAATTATGCTAAAGTTTTTATTTCTGTGGAGTGATGGACATATGGATCAGTGATTTTTCTGGCACAAGAAAGGTCTTACCTGACTGAAAGCAGCACAGAGAAGCCACATAAGCTGAAAACATGAAGAACATGGTGAATACAGCTTAATGGATCCTCTTTTTTTAGCATGCAGTTTACATCAGATGATCAGTCTTAATTATAAAGACTGATGGAAATGCATAAAAAGCTTTTCTGCAGGGCAGCATTGACTACCAGCTACTGCCTAAGAGCACTCTGTTAACTCAGAACACTTCATTTAATTACATATAATGACGACTAGTCTATAAGTAGTCAAATAAAAATTAATAGTCGTGAAACCCCCAGTAGCAACTTTTTTTTTTTTTTAGCTGGATAGCGTTTCCAAAACATTTGTGGCAAAAAATCTCATTCAATCAAAATAATGTAGGTATGACATACATTCACTACTGTTGTAGGTAATCAAAACTAGACAGACTGAAAACAAATTAGCCATCAATCTAATCTTCTGACCCAGTGGTGTGATATTTCAAAAAAAAATTCCTAGCCTTGTTTAGTCTCACACTCTTTGCAAAAGCAGTTCTATAGAGTACCAAAACGTTATTTGTTGTTTATTTTTTATTTATTTGTTATTGGTTATTTGGTACATGTAAGTATATATATAAGTGCTATAAAGAACAATGTCCTCCGGGGTCTCCGGTTTCTTCCCACAGTCCAAAAACATGGAGGTCAGGTGGATTGATTACTCTAAATTTTCTGTATGTCTGTGTGTGTATGTGTGTGTGCACCCAGCGATGGATTGGCGCAATGTCCTGGGCTTAGTTGGATAGTGTAATGCCCTGCCCTGCGCCCAGTGAGGGGGTAGGGGACTAACCACGACCCTGTAAAGGATTAAGTGGGTGTGATAATGGATGCAATGGATGGACAATAATAATAATAGTAATAATAATAATTATTATTATTATTATTTCTTTCTTTATTTATTTTTACTATTATGCTGTTGTTCACAGCAAAATGAACCAATGCATGCTGGACAACACAAAACCTAAAATTAATCAAATCATAAACCACCAAACTCAGCACACTGTGGCATCATTTAAATAATGCACACACAGAACACTTTCCTGATCAGTAAAGAACCCTTTAGGCATTCTGAAGGTTCTTTGAATGTTCATGGTTCTGTACTTTGGTGCCTTGACTAAAGAATCCTTGAAGAACCCCTTATTTGAGAGTGCATATAAAAGAGGGGAGTTGTGTGCATGTATTTAGGTCAGTTTTACTTCCCAACTACTTGTGTCTTGATTTCTGGTCAGCAAACTCCAGCGTGCTTTGCCGAACATGCATACCAGAAGAATGCCACAATAAAGGAGCTCTTTTCGGCACTCGGGGCATACATACCTAATGGAAGAATAAGAGTAGGTGTTGCAAAATTGAACAGCTGTGACTGTAAATAAGGTTTATGTGACAGAGGAAATGCAGCCTTCCCTCTATCACCAGGGAAACAGTGGAAATTGTTGATCCCTCGAGGAAGCTAGATTGTCGTCTTCTTATGCTTGTCCTCCTTTATATAGCCAAAAGCTCACAAACCTAATTATGATTATAAGGAAGCACTCCTTTGTTGATGAAATGTACCTATTGATGCCCACAGAAAGATCTGAGAACAATGGCATCATAATTCATGCATTTTGCAATTTTAACAGTGAGCTTTATTGCTTGATGACCTTATCTGAACTGTACAATTGGCAACCAATAAGCAGCTGAAAGATGTAGCCAACTGCATATCTTCTATAATGAGCCACAGATTTAAAATACTTTTTTTAAAAAACATTTCCTGATATATGTCCTGAGACAAGCAAGCAGCCACAAGGCTATTACTGCCTGAGGTATATACAGTAGTACCACAAATGCATCTGTGCAGCATACCATGTCTAACATGTAACACTAATACAAGCACTGTTGAAACTAGATATTAATTCATTATCTGAGTATCAAAACATTCAGTAAATAATAATCATATTTTTACTTAGCATGTTTGTGAGGAAATCTGCTTTTTACTTCTATTCAGTCATGTTACACAAAGAATACTTAGTAAGGTAGATAGATGTGAGCTAATGGACAGTATTGGGATTGTTACTGAAAACCCCCTAAAACAAATTACGTTCCTGATATTGTAATTTCATTTTTTCTATCAATTTTCTGGGAAGATTATTTCTGATTATTCATTACTTTACTTACTCTATAAAACCCAAAATCAGTATCAACTGCAAAATGCATATGAACCCAATCATCGGTCATGTAAATGTCATGTTCATGAAACTCTGCTCCGAGCAAGACAAAGTCAAGTCTGCTTGATTTAAAATGAAAAACTGTATTCCTAGCTTGCTGTAACAGCTAAAACAGCTTCCTAAAACTAAAGTCTTTCTGAATAAATCATAAATGGCACAGAGCTGTTCATGAATGAAAATCCAGTCTGACCTGTTTAGGTTGGGGTTCTTTCTTCATTAGTACATAGCAAGTTTCATATTAGCATGATTAAATGCTTTGACAGTTGGCTCATGGAGAACTGGAAAGTTCAAATCACACAGTCAGCTGTAGCAAAGAAGCACGCTTGCGGAAATTATGTGAAATTAACTTGTGTTTTAATGCATCATGGATAATTAATATTGTTCCTTTTGAAGACAGACGAGTAACTTAAATAACAAAACTCTTATGAAGTCAGTAACTGTAAAGTGATTACAGAATTTAAGCTGTTTACATGATTTTGTTTCAGGAGACAGTGATCACATTACCTGTACAGGTACAGTGTTAACCCCAACACTATGCTGGCTGTACTGAGGTGTACTGTTGCAGTTGTATAAAGAATTCAGAACTTGACCTGGTACTTAGTTAATTACTTTTTATTTTGAACACATGAACCAGCTCACATGAAAAGACAGTCATGCCTGAAACAGTTGAAGCTAAAAGATGAAGAGGGCAGCCAACAAGATGTATTGACATAATAATAGGAATAATGAATGAGCCATTTAGAAATCTTAAGGCCCAAACACAAGATATTGCAAAGAAAAACTGTCCAAATTTTCACCAGGAGTGTTAATTGACTTGATGGTGCCTTATAATAATGATACTTATGTCATTATTGGATGGAAATAACACACTTTCACTAAAGTGTGTGTTTTTAGACTGCTTTATCTACCACTAGTGGACCATTTTTTGAGGACCATTATATACACTTATTTGTATGAATGAAATAGACCCATGTAGCAAAGTTCCCTGAGGCTGAGCAGGGATGCTCTTGGTTGCTTGTTGATTTTCCCCAGTTTGACAAGTCCGATTTCCCTCTAGTGAAATAGACAGGGTCAACTAGGCTCATTCTAGGCCTTTCTCTCAGTGAGCATAGCATGTATTCCCTTAAACATGCTTGTTGGACATGAGTGGAACTGGCATTTTTTGCATAACTTAGATTTGTACTTGCATAGAAGAATAGAAGAGGGAGATGGTGATATCCAGGAGACCTAAGCTTCAGTGAAGTCCTCTCAAAAGAGATTCAGGTTGCTCTAGATATTCATTCACAAATGTCAGTGCATTATTTAAGTTTTTTTTTTTTTTTTTTGGTTTGTTTAATTTGGTTGGATTATGACATGGCATTCCACGTTATGCATACCCAGGCTTAACAGTTACACTTCAAACCAGTATATTGTGGTATACTTTACCACAGTAAAAATTGACTGTTCACATATTTGCACTTCAATCTTTACAACAATAGGGAACGGTTTCTGCTACAATCAGAAAGTGGCCATTGTGTGCAGGCTTTAAAAATGCATAGAGAATGGTCTAAGGAAATTGCCAGGATTTGTAGATCCACATAAAATGATGTGTTCTGATTGCATGACATCTGCAGTGAATAAAATGTCTTTTGAGAAAGACTTGAAACGTGAGAAAACAGCATCTGGCTATGAGTAGCTTAAGACAGATTTACATTCTCAATTTGAACAGTAGAAAAAACACAGTACCAACACAAGCAGCTTTTTTATTACATATTGACTATGGCCTAATACATGGCAAACTAATACATGGCAGCATGTCACAGTCTAAATGATAAACACAGTTGGCTCATTTAAGTTTTCCATATGGATAATATTCTGCATGGCCCTTTGCTGAATCTATAATTAACCATTGTAATTAACCATTGTTCCATTGAAACCGACTCTGAGATGCCCACCATCTGGTAAACTATTCATTCATTGTCAACTGTTGTCTGCCAGTTGTTGCATAGAGAAGCTTTTATTTCAAGCCAAATTTATTAGGGAAAAATATCCTTAGATTGGCATCTATTGGTCATATGCACTCACCAGTCCAGCCATTTCTCAAGATTTCATCACACTTTTCATGTCATATTGATTTTTTTCTTTTGGGTGGGGGGAGCATAGATCAACACCCCAATTTCAAACATTTCATTTTCAAGGAACAAGGACTTCATAGAGACAACAGAGGGAGACCTCAAACAGAGCCATGATCTGACTGCCTTGTTAAGTCATTGAACTCTGAAGGGCTCGCAGAGGTTTGAGGGCTTCAGTGTCTCTGGCTCTACAGCTCAGTGGGTAATGTCTGTGTACTTCCCTTTGCAGCACGCTCAACAGTTAGCCAAATAAAATGGCTGCAGCAGAGCCTTTAAAAATGTATGACATTCAGGTGGCTACAGTCACAGCTGGATGAGCTTATTAAAAGACAGGAAAAGACATTTACTATGAAACACTTTTTGTATTTATATTTTTCATACTTGCATGCCTGCCTGTCATTTGCTGGTGGTCATTAACTTTGAGTAAGGCACATCACCCCCCCCCCCCCACCATTGCTCCAAGGGCACTAACTCTATGATTTATTACTAAAGACTATGTTGGCTAAAAGGATTTAGGAAAAAAAAAATCCCTTACATTTTGAAGTTATATGGAATAGTTTAGCATGGACCACTTTTTGAACAAAGCATAATCAAGGGAACCAATCAGATCAGACTCATATATGAATGGTATTTTTCTTCTTTTTGATTGATAAAACTGCTAAAATGCATCATCTGGTTATTATATAATTTATGGAATTTAGACCCTGACCACACATATATGGATATTAAAAAGAAATCAGTGATTTCAACCAGGTGATATAAACAGGTTATTGTAAAAATTATTTGATACAAAAGCAGTACCAAAAAAAGGCTGAGTCTTTGAGAGCAGAGGATCCTCAGTATGCTAACCCATGCATGAAAAAAATATTTCCTTTTTATAATGTTAATAAAAGATTCAAGGAATCTGAAGGAATTTCAGTGCATAAAGGTCAAGGACACAAGCCTCCTCTGAACACCGGTGATTCCTAAGATACACTGCATCTAAAAATCATCATTCATTATTAAGTAAGATAGCCACATGGACAAGGGATTACTTTAGCAAAGTAAAATAAAAAAAACTACAATATGGAGTTACATTCAGAAATGCCACTTAAAACCTTACTGTGCGGAAAAAAAAGAAAAAAAAAGAAGAACCATATTCTGAATTGGCATTGCTTTTTTGGGCTCCGAGGCCCATCACACAGAGTGTAGTGTAGAATGTGTAGTATGGGTAGATGGATCCATATTCAAAATCTTTTTAGGAAGTACTGAACGCTGTGTGCTCTGGACCAAAGACAAAATGGACTATCCAAACTGTTATCATAAAGAAGTCCAAACGTGTCCTTGGCAGAGGTCATTTTCACTTCAGAAAAGTACATCAACATGGGTTGCCTTCAAGATTACATCTTTTTCAGGGACATTCATGCATTTTTCACAAAGACAATGCAAAATCACATGCTGCACACATTACAAAGGTATGGTTGCAGAAGAAGAGAGTACAGGTACTGGACTGACCTGGCTGTAGTTCTATCTCTCCCAATACAGAATGTTAGGAGAATTTTTAAATGAAAACTAACAATAACCCCCTACTACCCCATACTACATACACCTTGTGATTTTTTTTTGCAGGAAGAATAGGACACAATTACACCTGAAACACTTCATTGCTTGTTGTCCTTGATGCCAAATTGAATTTTTGTGTGAAAAAAATAGCAATATTACTGTTTTTTTCCTTCTGAATTGAGATTGTATGTTACATGATGTGACTGGAGTGTTTTACCTCATCCACAAGTTATGTAGTATTAAAAAATGAAGTACAATAAAACCTCAAAAAATAAAACTAAACAAATCTCAAAGAGCATATAGTTCCTTCATGACTTGCCCTTATTCATACTGCTTCTCAAAGGCATAAGTCGCTGCAGTGGTTCCTTTGAGATAATGAGTCAGTGATAAATTATTAATTATTGGTGATGAAGAGAATGTCATGAAAAGAAGAAATCTGTTTACAACGCCCATAACTTCCTATGCATTTACTGAAGGTGGGAAACATAAAACAAGCAAGCCGTTTGGTGCCAGCCACAAATCCTGCCTCATAGCCCTTGGCCATTTTGTAATGAAAGTCCTGACATTCCAAATATGCCATTCTAGTGCTTGTGAAAAAGATGGAATCAAATGGATTCATTTTGTTCTTTCTGAAAAATACATTTGTGGCATTGCACTTCAGCAGGCATTGATTCTTAACAGCAAGTTTTTGTTATTGCCAGGGATATTTCATTTCATTCTTATCATTAAATGAGTATTATGTAACTGGAGGATGTGATGAACATAACAAATTGCCTACTGTTTAACTGAAGATAAAGTCAAAGTGGTCAGCTGACCTCAATCAGCATGATAATAAATAGATAATATTTGTACCATACTGAATATTAACAACCTCTCAAGGATGATATTAGATTTTGAAACTCATTAGTTTCTGGATGTTCTTTTGGTCCTGTTTGATCACAAAGGTTCTATATTATATACTGTCTTGTGACTAAGGAGAGACCTGGATGCAGAAGGGGTATCCACAAACATTTGTACATATAGTGTATATGTGCATATTTCTTTATTATATTCCTTTAATATATACTCCTACTGCTAGTGCATTTAGAGGATGTCTCATATGAATAATAAGACAGGAATACACCCACTCGGTTCTAAGAAAGCTTGAGGCTTTCAGAAGTTACCTTTAGCCAAGCCTATGGTAAAAATCATTTCATGAATTGAACCCTATAAAAAACACAAAACAACCCTACTTCTGTATCAGTGAAGATAATTTTTTAAAACAGAGAAAAAAATGTTTATGAAGAAAAGGCCTAAAGTTTCAACCTAAAAAATGGGTGGCAGCCGTGGTCTGGTGGTTAGTTATCTGGTCTTGTGACTGGAAGGTCACTGGTTTGATCCCTGGACAGGTCATGACTGAAGTGCTCCCCGTGACCCAAACTGCTCCCCAGACACCATGGATAGGGTTGCTTACTGCTTCAGGCACATGTTCACAGCTTAGCTCACACATGTGTGTGTTTCACTGCATGTATGGGTTAAATTTCATTGTGTGCAAATAACATTTGGCAAAACAGTGCATCTAATCTAATCTAAAAAAAGTCACTTTGATATGTCAGAATATATGAAATTATTATTCAGAAAACTTCATCTGAAATATTTGATGTTTACATTAACTTTATTTGATTTCTAAGAATGTTAATGCTTTAACTCTTCTGAACCCTGGCAATGTGTTAGAAACAGGTCCTTTGTACATTTGTTACAGTGTATTGTAGAAAGTCAGTGACAGCTGATATGAGGTTCTTGAGATTACAAACAGGGCTGCGTTTACATCTGTGTTTATCTGTAGTGCCTGTGTATATTCTGAGAAATTTAATTCAAAGACGATGAGATTTGTCAAGCTATGTCAGGTAATGTTTTATACATCTGACCAGCTCCTTCAAGCATGCCCACGCATACCTTACAGGCGAACATAAATCGCTGAACTCGAACGCATTGTAAATGTAGAGAAGACCTTGTGAGTTCTCACTGTAGAGGTTTTATGTAGGCTTTAGTATAAGCTCCTTTGTTAAAGTTGAGATAAGCAGAGCATGGATGATTATTATTATTATATAAGATATGAAAAAAAAAGTGTTTTACAAATATATTGAATACGAGGATGAGTTAAAAAGATCTACACTTTAGTTATATTAAAAATTCTGTTGGCTGCAATGTTTTATCAACACTTTCTGTACTAGGTCTTGGTCTACATAGTAACTGCTGTTCAGGTTTGAACATGTTACATCAGTTCATTTATGACTGCTGTGCAACAAAAAATAACTTATGATTTGCAAAAAAGATTAGCAGCATGCAGTTGTTTGTTGTCATTACATTTGCAAACAAACTTCGGGCCGATACTGTAAGGAAGGTGAAAGTTTCTTAAAAGTCTTTACTGGTGCAAAAGCATGGATTGGAAACATCCTCAATCTTTTTTTGGGCTTTTTCTGGGTCCTCTGAAAGAAGCCATAAGAGGACAGAGATTCTGATGAAAAAGTGAAGACAGAAGTTGGGTGGCTTGGTAGTTAACACACCCATCTGTCACCACTAAGGTCTTGGGTTCAATTCCCTACCTGGGTGGAGTTTCTATGTTCTCCGCATGTTTCTGTGGGTTTCCTCCGGGACTCCAGTTTCCTCCCACAATCCAAAAACTGGAGATTAGCTGAATTGGCTTCACTAAATGACCCTGGTGTTTGTGAATGAATGTGTATGTCTGTGTGTATGAATGTATGTGTGTATGCCCACATATGGCTTGGTACTCTGTCCTGAGTGATCCCCCTAGTGCTTGATACAGTGCTCCAGGTGGACGCTCATTTCTGATTGAGAGTACGCTGTGCGCGATTGGCTGCTGCTTCTCGCCTTGTGGTTGAGTACAAAGTGTGTAAAAGGATTGTGTTGATGGTGATAATTGTAAAGCATCCTTGTGTGTTAGAAAGGTGCTATATAAGTGTAGTATTCATTCAGAGGGGCATTTGTGGCTCACAGATCAGTCAAAAACATTTTTCATGAAAGAATACAAAAGCTTGTTGATAGATGGACAAAGTGTATTGAAAGCAAAGAGATTTTGAAAAGTACTGTATTTGTCTTTTCTGAAAACTGATTATAAATTCTACAGCCAAAGTGCAGATTACTGTTGACTCACCCTTGTACATTCTATCAGTGTTATAATGATGTACAAATGTAGTTCTTTTTGTCTTTTTTCTTTTCTTCCCCAATTTAATAGCACCTTGATGTCCTGTACTTTTAGTGCATGACGTCTGTGCTAAGAACATCAAGTCAAGTGTACAATTTCCAGATTTTACCTCTATCAAACACAGAAAGGGCAGAAAAAGGCTGTTCTTGCCTGGAACTTTCTCAGCATGTTAAACTCATAAATCACTATAAAAGGTTCAGTGTAATGTCATTAACTTATTTTGCTAGTTATTTATTTGAATATTATTATAATAGATACTGAAGCCAAGTTTGTATTTTTCAGGTAAGCTGCCTCTGGCGCGTTATTAGTACAGAGCAAAAGGTCAGCAGTAAGTAACTCTTCAATGCCATCAAATGCATTACATTCCACCTAAAATGGAGATACCCTCATTGTAACCTGGGTTTTCAGTTTCAGAATAATTCTTGTAGTATAGCCGTGCCATTAGTGGGATAATGTAATAAATAACACATTATTGGCATCATCATAGTTCTAAAACAAAGCTCAACAATTAAAGTCAGGCTAACAGAGGCTAAAATAGAAAAATCATACTTCCTTGATGATTACTGTGTGCAAAACTTTGCAAAGAAACCCAATTTTCATGTTGTCAGATAAAATGTGTTAGCACTGTAAGATTATAAACATAAAATTATAAAGTTATAGCCTTGTGAAAACATTGTTGAGCAATTTTTAACACATCTGGGACATATACTGTATTTAATTACAGGCCATTAAAGACAATTATAGTTCCTATAATCCATTTTTCTGTTTACTTTGTTCAGTTTAAATTGTCCTCTGATGTCATTTACATTTGAGGCATTTAGCAGACACTTTTATCCAAAGCGACTTACAATTAGGGGTTAGGTGCCTTGCTCAAGGTCACTTCAGTCGTGACCTGCCCGGGGATCGAACCGGTGACCTTCAGGTCCAGATCTGTAACCACTATGCCACGGCTGCCCACCTCATCAATCAAGCTTAAAACAAATGTGACTTTGGTTGTAGTGAAAAAGTAGCGGTCCAGATGTGATTTTTTTACACACCTATTTAATATTCTATGATTTTGTCTTTTTTTAAAACAAATACTTTTGCCTTTTATAGTTTTTGTTTGCTTTTTGTTCTTTTCCTCATATATATATATGCGGGCGGCACGGTGGCTTAGTGGTTAGCACGTTCGCCTCTCAGCACTGGGGTCTTGGGTTCGATTCCCCATCTGAGCGGAGTTTCCATGTTCTCCCCGTGTCTGCGTGGGTTTCCTCCGGGGTCTCCGGTTTCCTCCCACAGTCCAAAAACATGGAGGTCAGGTGAATTGGGTACTCTAAATTGTCCATATGTGTGTGTTTGTATGTGTGTGCGTTTGTGTTCACCCAGCAATGGACTGGCGCCCTGTCCTGGGCTTAGTTGAATAGTGTACTGCCCTGCCCTGTGCCCAGTGAGGGGGTAGGGGACTAACCGTGACCCTGATAAGGAATAAGCGGGTGTGATAATGAATGAATATATATATATGTTCATACTACAGGGGGTCTCAAAAAATAGCAGGAAATTAACTTTTTCTCCCAAATCAAGAGGAGACCTAAAAAAAAAAGCTGGGAGAAAACAGCAAATGGGTGAATGGGATGGAAGAGAAGTATCAGGGAGGGGAGTAGATTGAAGAGTGATGACTGATGTATGTGATTGACTGATCTGCTTATGTGGGATTTGTATTTATATATATACATATAGTCTATGGCACCTTTAATGATGAAACAATTTTCTGCAAATGCAGAGGAGGCAGAAAGTCTCTCATTCACTAAACATCATAACAATCATATGGATATGCATGAATGTACAATTCTATATCAAGTACAATTGTTAGGTAAAGTGCAGGTAAGCATTAAAAATAAGTGCACCTCATTGGTTTATTCAGGTGGTGTGTAAAGAGCTTACTTATTCCAGTCAAACATTATTTTCTCTTCTCTGGATGATCTGGAGTAGCTTATTGATAAGCCTGAAGTTACTTATCTATGAAAAAAATAACGTAGCAATAAGGCTGTCTGTGCTGTTTAACCTGCTGCTCTTCATTAATTATATGGTTTCTGAAGTTGATGTGTAAAGAATGTGAGCAAAGTTAAAAAAAATGTTAGAATTTACATCACAAATTCACATTCTGAGCAAGCAGACCACATGGATAGAAATATCAGTGCTTTGATCCAAAAAGCTCTTTTGAATGAGCAAGTGGGCTCCTGTGAAAAGGAAAGATAATAAGCCTTTATGTATAGTATACTTAAAGGGAATCTCAGTGTATTTGTACATCCATCTGGAGTGGCTACACATGCAATAGCTCTGAAATAAGACAACTAAATTTTTTTTTTTTGTCTTTTTTTGTGGAGGGACTAGATCTAAAAACATGACATCATTCAGTTGACTGACATTATTCTACAATAAGGTGAGCCATTAGAGTTTTATTAGAGGCTCCATTTGACCAGCTCTACTCATGGCTTAAAATCTATGCTAGGCCATTTTGTTTTTGTGGGCATGGGAACACAGAACCTGTACAGTTGTGATAACCACTTTGTTGCCACCGCACATGAATGCATAAAAAACTTTTCCTAAAAGTGGGGTTAGAGTTCTGTCAATAACAATGCAGATGAATGAAATTAAAGTATCACTGCTGTTTCTGTGGATTTCTATGGTGTTTCTGGCAGTTTCTTCTGATGTCTACATGAAACTCAAGTTAGCTTTTTATTTGAATTTCCTGGTCCACCTTAAATGGACTACCAGTTACAATTGCCTATGAACAGCTTCACAATTTCTATTGTGTTTAAGTTTATTTTAAAGAGATTCATGTGTATTGACATGTTCATTGGCATTATACTCTGGCTTACAATGTGGTTTTAGTTTTGTGTGAACCAGTGTTGTTTTACTCTTCAGTGCAAGCAGAAGAGAGACTGTGATGAGGACAGAGCTTAATTCTCTTGACTTTTGACTTGACTTCAAACCAGTCATTCTGAGCAGGGCTGTTTAGAAAGACTGAAAAGGGTATTATGCTTAAATGTTTTGGTATTTTCAACAATATTTTTTCATTTAACTACAGGAAACTGTGTTAATTTGTGGGAAAGGGTACAGTAGGCCCACTTTAAGATCTTCTAGGATAGCATAGTAAGAAAAGTTGTTGAGCTATTGTATTGCACAGAAAATGCAGCATGCCATGAGGTCAGGCATATTCACTGGGAATGTTCTTGTTTTCTTTCAGACAGGTTAAGTGGAAGCAATTTTGTAAAAGAAAGCATGAAGAACTTTACAGTACAGTTTAAAGAATCTTCAAATAATGTCAATATCTTATACCAATTAAATGTTTTCCCTGTATTTTCAGCCAAGAACAGTTTAGAAACCATCAATGTACACACCTCTAGATAGCCTCTGATTAATTGCAGACAATGAAGCAACATTTGCTTTGCAATAAGTTCATCTTAACAAAGCAGTTGTCAGAGTTTATTGAGAAACTCACTAAAGATTGAAAAAGGAGACCACAGGGTTGGGGAATGATTCGATCATATTCACAGCAGAGAGTAAAAGGCCTATCCTTGTTATGTCTTCAAAATCACTGTAATACAGAAAGATTGGGGCTCTGTGGAACAGTGCATGGTGATCCCCTACTGACGAACCAGAGTGCTCTGTATCCGTACCAAGACCAATGCATTTTTAATTATACCCATCTCCAGCTCTCAGAGACTGCACTGTTAGTCGCTCTGGTCATTTATCTCCATTGTTAAATCTTTAATCCTTTTAATTTCCAGTTTAAAGTCTCACTTCTGAATCAGATGTCCCTTTTTGTCCATACACCACGATTTGAAGCAGTTTTCACATTTGCTCCTGTTGGTTGTGCACTGCTCTATTGTCAAGGTCATCTGTTCATTAACAATATGAATTGATTGCATGTTCAAATCAATACTAGCTGACCGCGTATCTTCCCAAGTTGTCAACATAGTAATATTGAAGTCCTCTCAGGCAGTGACTGCAAGTCTTATGATTTTTTCTTCTTCTTATTAAAATTATTTTAAATGTAACCTAAATTAACTTAATGAAGGGGCCATGGAGCAGAAAAGCTCTTAACTGTATTATAAATTAATAGGATAATTCCTGCAAGTGCATTAGTGACTCCAAATGAATGTATGCCATCATTCAAAACAGTATGAACTGTTAGTGAATCCATAAAATTGACTTTTACAAAAAAAAATTATCTACAGTATAAAAGAGATATGGTGACGTTAACATCTGCAAAGGTTGAAGTGGAAAAACAAATTAATCTTCACTTGTAAAATAAAAAGTGAGTAACATTATTATTCAAGAAATGTGTGTGTTTATCATTTTTGTTTCTGTTCTGTCATTGCACAAGTAGAGCTGGTCTGTGTATTGTAAACTGTGAAGTGAGAGAACTATTTCTGTTTGTCTCATGATCTGCTGACACATGAATATTGCTCACACATTTATGTGGGTTTACAGAATGTGCAAACACTTCTGCCAGTTTATGATAGTTCCTTTATACTTAAAGGAATACTTTATACCTTTATACTTATCGCTTATAGTGTCTGTACAATATACAAATAATCTCTGTTGTGACTGATTGTCCTCACTGTAACACTCCTTATATTGAGCATTCATAAATGTTAGATATATGTTAAAAATATGTTCAGTTTTTTGTGACATCACAAAACAGTGAATTTAAAATTAGATTATTTTAATCATTATTTTTTTTATTTTAATGATTTTATCATTTCCATATAAACTTCCCACCTCGCACTGTTCATGCTATTTACCTTATATTTACAATGTTTACATAAGCTCCCCATAAGCTCCACAAGGATGACCAGGCTATAAATATCTGCTTGGTGTTCAATGGGATTCACAGGTTGAGAAGAGCTGGTACAGTGCAGGGAACATTTTGTCCAATGTGTAAAATATAAAATGAGTCACAAAGCAGATGTTAATGATTGGCAAAAAGGAGTGATTGCATTTGTGCCAAAGGCCATACTGTGAAGGAAGTAGCTGAATTTACAGGTGTATCGAAGTGTACAGTCATGCAGGTTTACCGGCAGTGGTAAAAGTCCCACATCCTACAGGAAATAATCCTCAGAATTGTGCCACTCAGCTCCATATGTTTGTGGTAAGCCATTCCCTGCAGTGAGAAACTGGTTGTGAAGAAATTGGTTGTGAAGAACCTGATTTGACTTCTAGAAGCAGTTCTTACTTGGAAGTGAAGCGATTTTCATTCATAAGCCGTGAAATGCACTAGAGGTCCCTGTCTGTCAGTGTCGTCTTTCAGCTACAATTTTGAGGAGAATTTCCTGCAGGAAGTGGGATTTTTGCCCCTGCTGGTAGAGTCCTATGACTGTATGCACCTGCAAATTCAGCTATTTCCTTCTCACTAAGGTCTTTGGCCCCTTGTTTGCCAATCATTAACATTTGCTTTGTGGTCCAGTTTCCACACATTGATCCACAAATTCACTGCACTGTACCACCTCTTCTCAATCTATGAATCCTGTCACACAACCCACAGGTATTTACAGCCTGATCACTGTCATGCAACACCTTCTACAGGAGCCTACAGGAGCCTGATGTTACTACTACCTTAAACACGCAAAGTGACACTTTTTTTTGTCATGGAACAGTGTATGTTTCCATAATAAGAACGCAGTTAGTCTTACTGTGTGCAGGTTTTTGAAACTGTTTTTGAAGTGTTTTAAGCAATACTTTTACCTTCCTTTTTCAGTATCTGCAGTGTCTGTATAATATAGCATGTAGCCTCTGCAGGCACATTTCTTATTTTGTGGTTATTTCATGTGAAACAGCATTCTATGGTATGACTACACATACAATTGAGTTTCCAATCCAGCTGCCGTAAAAAAAAAGCAACTGCAGTTTGATGAGAAGCTGTTTGTAATCAGCTGAACACAAGATAATGATTCCCTAGTTGGCAGTAAAGAAGAAATATATGATTCCATGCATGAAGAAATGGCATTTTTGTCCAGAGGCACAAATAGAGATTAGCATTCTGAACCAAAAGTTTGCTTTCTTGACACACTAGTGCTGTGAGATTGGGAGTCCCAGCAGAGAGCACTCATCACCTCAAAAATCAATGTGTGATTAAATGTGTGATTAAATCACTGCTGCAATGTGTGACTAGAGCTTATTGATAGTGCAGGACCTGTCCTGAAAACATAGGCTAAGTGTACAAAACATTAGAGGCATTTAAAGAGGCATTTGTACTTTTATGGGTGTGCCTATTAGGCCTCCATATTACAAAACAGTGGAGATGGATGAGCTACAGTCAGTAAACTACTGTCAGATACACTCCAATCTGATTTGTCAAGTTTTGCATATTGTTGACAGACCATCAAATAATTTTCCATAACCTTAAGAGAATATTATTTTTTTTTTATTAGAAAAGTTACTGTATATGCAGCCACATAGTGCCGACCAATCAGGTAAAGAAATGCTCCATTTGTCCATGAACAAATAGGATATGCCTGTGTAATTCTGTCTGCACAACAGGGATTGAAGTTAATTAACTCCTTATGCTTCTCATAACAGCCTCAAAACATTTCCTTTATTGAATGCATGGTGTAGACCTTTAGATTATTTAATCTTCATATTTATAGAATTTAAAAAAGTATAATTGATAGCCTACTTGAGTGAGAATACACATCAGCAGATGCTGCTGTAAATGAACAAAAGTAATTATGAAACTGTACAGTACATTTAATTCAAGGAGTCTTTTTTATTTATGAGAGATGCACTTGAATAAATACAGGAGTTGATTTGAAAGTCATGATGTACAGATTCATTCACATCCAGTATTGTAGATAATCACATGGTGAGGCTCTAGAAGGATGCAGTGGGAGATATGCACACCATGGTTAGTGAACATGTACTGTATGAAAATTAAAATCAAAGCCTTAATAACATTATTTTAAACATACTGGCATTTATTCCAAAATAGACTGTAGATCACAATTTACTAGGAGAAACCAAATTGTCCTTTGTAAAATCAGACTTCAGTGCACTGATATGGATTTTTAAATAACCATATGCTAAACACAAAAGGAACTTCACACATGCTTTTTGTTAGAAAATGTTTAATATAGCTTCATTTTATTTCCACTTTGTACAATCATATGTTCACATTTATAACCTGTTTAACATTTTCAGTCTTTGAAATGCTTCAAAACTATTTTTCAAATACTATTGTATTTATTAATTTCTAAGTGTGTTTTATGGTGTTCATTGCTGATACGGTATGTAAAAGTTAAAAACAATTATAAGGTCATTTAGGTGATTGTCAACAGAATGTATGTGCAAGCAAGAGTATGTAGTAAATGAGAAAATATCAGCAGAAATTCACAGTGGAACACAAAACTGAAGTAAATCTATTTAAAAATGACAAAAAATAGCCCAAGAGAGTTAACATTTAATGGAGAATTTATATATATATATATATATATATATATATATATATATATATATATATATATGTATATATACACATACTGTTATTTAACATGGCACAAATGTTCACCATGTTGTCTTGGTGTTAAAGGGTTAACCACAGGTTCTGGAATGAGTCAGTCAGTTTGAGAACTCTGCTATATGAGAGGTGATGAAGTGTGAGCAGAAACTCTGTATGTTTTTTGTATGATCATGAGCAATGTTGCGAGAGAGTGATTCAGAGTGATGTAGAATTTAATGGGGGAGAGTTTAGATTTATTGGAGAGAAAGGGGATATCCTGAAGCAGTTTAACTAATGCTGGCTCATTTTTTTACAGAGGTGCAAAGATTCATCATTCATCCAGACTTGTATAGCCTGAAAGATCCAATAATATAATTCAAATCTTGACAGTGCCAAAATACCTCAGGGTTTTCTGCAGCTGTATTTAGCCAGAGCTATTGTTTCTCCTACCATTAGTTTAGCATGATAATGTTGCTATTCTAAAGAGGAAAAAATGATTGAAAGATTGAGAATCTTTGAAGCAATCATGTTGGCCCCTTTTATGGATAATTTGAATAATTTAAAGGATTTTTTTTTCTGTGCTACATGCAAGTGGCCCTCATGGCAGCTTTATGGAGGCTGCAGTTCCACAGTTTTCTTTCTCCTGCGCCATTATCTAAAGTTTTAGAGTCTGATGGCAGTTTCTGGCTCTCAGTGTTGTTCTGTGTATTTTAATGACCTCGGATATGTAATCTGATACACTTGTTAACTCCATCATCATCTTATCCATGATGCTTATTAGGCTACACAACCAACCGATGACTAGCTGTTTTTCTCTATGTGTCTCAAGAGATGACAAGATTGTGTATATGCTAATGCAAAGAACATAAAAACAACCCATCGAACACAGGCAATTTTCTTTACAAACTAGCAGTGGGAAACAAAACATCATTTTAGATGGGCAGCTGTGCAGTAGCACTGTTGGCCAAAATTTTTGTTACTATGAATCGTCAAGTGAGTAGGTGATTAACTGATTTCCAAAACAAACCATGTTAATGATGAAACTTTATTTTCAACATTTTAAGCAGGGTTTTTTTTTTTGTTTTGTACAATTTTAGTATGGAAAAAAGAAGGAAAGAAGTACTACAGAAAAGCCCAAGAGATTTGAACTCGCTTATTAACTTTCATCAAGGTCTCAGACC
The DNA here is from genome assembly GCA_036984385.1 of Crenuchus spilurus. Taxonomy (NCBI): domain Eukaryota; kingdom Metazoa; phylum Chordata; class Actinopteri; order Characiformes; family Crenuchidae; genus Crenuchus; species Crenuchus spilurus. Next base: position 10,579 of record BRDA01075256.1, on the reverse strand, counting down.
TTAAGACCATAGGTCTATGGTTTGTTCACATAATTGTTACATAAGGACTGGGGATAAAAATATCAAACCTGTTATAAACACTCAATGACTCAAACCATGTCTCATCTATCTGAAGCTGCGTATCACTCTTAAAAATTTAAATAATTGATGCACACAAAGCAGGAGGAAGCTAGAAGATAGCAATGTAGTTTTAGGCAGTGTAATGTAAATGAGCAATTGCAGTCTTTACTTGCTTAGCTATCAGAAACCAGAGTGCCCAAACTTTAGCATGCCACTGTATCTGATTTTTTTTTTTTGAACCAGTGAAATATTTATATTATTTGTTAACTTTTATTGACTTGAATGTACAGTATGTACATGTTTAGGATAAAATGCAGTCCTTTGTGTGTAACAGTGTTAATTTCATTAACGATAATTATGATGAAAAATATTCACTAAATATTCACGACCTTATTTTCCACAATGAAAACGAGACAAGAACTAAATAAAAACTAATATTTTAAAACAAAAACTATGACTAAAAGTATTAGACTTTGTCAATGAATTAAAATGAAATGAAAATGTCACAGGTCAAAAAGAATGTATTTGTCCAGTAATCTGCTTTTTTTAAAATAAACCTTCCACACCACATCCTTACGTCCGACTTTCTCTAAGTAGCTTAAGCTCCACTACCACACAACATGTGGACACATCACTCCCACAGCTTGGACAGAAAAGAAGAAGCAATTTATGGAGTAATTTCATTTTTGCTGCCACAGAAAACAAAACGGAGTGCAAAGTTTGTGGATTTAAAATAACTGAGAAAAAAATGACAAACCTCAAGAGGCACTCAGTTCTCACCACCATGAGCTTTTCAAAAAAGTAAGCTAACATAGCCAATGTATCCAGTGTAGCTGGCTAGCTAGTTACTAGATGTTAACTAGCTAGCTAACGATGATGAATATGTATATTGTTTGATTTATTTCATGTTTCTTTTTTAATTGTTCAATGTCTAAATGGGATTTTTGCAATCCATTATCATTATCTTAGGTTTTTACATTAAATAGATCAAAAACATATCTAACTGGAGCCATGGGACACACATACAGCCTCCGTTGCATACAATCATATAACAAGGGGTGAGGCACATAAGCTGTGGTATTCCACATTAAGTGCAAGTTAATGTTAACACCAGCAGGAACGAGTATAAAAAATGAGAAAAGGTGAGCACATGGGAGAAACCCAACCCTTTCCCTCTGTAACCTTTACTATTTGTGACAGAAAGCTCAGAGGGCAGACTTCTCTCATGTGTCTGTTATTTGTTTGTTGTACTGGATATTTATGCAGCGTATAGTAAATATAAACAATTTCATTTATTGTTTTTAAGAGACTGTCAAGGGATTGCTGTTAATGTGTGTGTTGTTTAGTGATTGTATATACATTCTACATTTTGTCATTCAAAAGTTAAATGCAAAATGTTTTGGAAAAATAAAAATGGGCCAGCTTTCTTCCACAATATCTGATGTTAAGTGTGTAAAATATAACAACAATTAAAGACTATTGTTTTATTAAAAATAGCAGGAAGAAATCTAAAATATCTCTAATTTAAAATAGTATAACAAAAAAAAACAACTAAAATTAGATAAATATTTTAAACCTTTAATTGACTAAAACTAGAGTAAAACTTTTCAGTTTTCGTCAACTAAACTAGACAATAACCAAATGACTAAAATGTGACTAAAACTAATATACAGTATGTACAGTAACAGCTGTAATGAAACATCTGAAGTCATTAAATATTTTGTAGCTGTACATAGTGTTGATATATTAATTAAATTAAGTACATCATCTTAACTCTGAAATATTCTGTTACATGTTACATGCTCAGGGACATGTCAAGCAGACAGAACAGACTGTTCAAATAAATTGAAAACCAACTGAATTAAAAAATTTACTTAGAAAAATCTATTGATCATCCCCTCATTGTATTCAGATGCTTGACTACTGTCACTCCACTGAAGGTTGATCTCTTACTAATGAGTTGTTTCATCTACAAAAAGCCACTCAAAAGAAAATGACTGGAAAAAGGTACTGAGCCATCTCTGGGGCACTACAGTTCCTGTTGCTGGGGCAGAACTCTCTAGGATATATCTTCAGTATAATTAGGTAGTGAACATAATTGTAACAGATTCTTCCGAAGCAGTTTTTTTTAGTTGCATCAATGACTTTTCCACCTACCAGGTTTTTGCACATTTTGAAAATGCACTGAATGGAAAAGAAAAAAAAATCATCCACATATTGCAACAAATGTTTTTAAACTAGGATGGAAGATCACTAAAGACTAAATAGGAGAAAAGGCTGATGGAAAAAGATTGAACAAACCATGATGCATCGAGCTCTAAGTCTCAGATCAAACCAAACAATTGTTTGCTGTGTTTGCATTTCTGTATGTGAGGTGGACATCATTGAAACATCATTAGACATCATCTCATGATGTGGCCATTGCTTGACTTGCCTAGCATCTGTGAGCTGAAACACAGTTATGTAAAGATGACCAATGTTTATGAACTAAACTCTGAGCAGATCCAGGATAAATCTCTTCAGAACCTTTACTGTTTATTTTTTGTGTACTACCTTCAAACAACAGCCAGTACCACTATATTAGCCTATTTAACCAAATAATTTGACATCTGAAGTTTTTTTTTTTGTTTGTTTTTTTTGTAGTGGATGGAAACATCACAGTTCTTCTCAGAAATGGTTGTATATGTGGATAGCACTCGTACAGGTAACCTTAATAATCATCACCAGTTTCTTTCAGATGAGGATAAAAAACCCCAAAAGAAAAAAGAGATATGTGTTTAAATATGCAAGAAAATGCTAGTAATAAAACTGACCTTCCACAATACACAAGTAAACCATAATACTCAGGAATTAATTAAAAACATTATAGACATAAATGTTCTGACTGACAAAATGACAGCTCGCGATTGCTCAGTATGCTTTAACAAGACAGTGTCCAGTTAAGCAGACATATGATCAATCTTTTACAAATGAGTCTATCAATAATGTTCTAGCTGTCACTGACCCAGGCACTTAACCTTTTGAATAGGTTAAATCTTGTCTTCATCAGTGCAGTATGTCTATAAGAAAAGAGAGCGTGACCGAACCTAAGCATGAAACACACAATCTATGTATGTTTTTTAGTGCAGGAACAACCAAGAATTTCAAATGACCAAAACATACATCAGAATTGTTATTGACCTTTTTTTTTTTACCTAATTACCTTTTGTAATCTTATTTATCTGTTTGTACTGTTACAACTCCATGCTGTCAGTCTTAATGTGTTTTATAGGTGTTTTACAGCATTAACCAGTCGTTTGAGCTCTGGAGAGCTTAATCAAAAACAAGCTCTCAATGATTCTTAATACTGAACATCAGCAGAGATCGGTCCAATTCCCTTGACAGAGAAATCAAAGCCACGTTTTTCATGTAAACACTTTTAGAAGCATTTCATTTTTTTGTCCACACTTGACCTTTTGACAGATTTCTTAGCAATTAGCAACATAGATTTGGAGAATCTCTCAAATATCATGACTAATTAGATCTCATTTACATGAACAGTAAAAGCATTACAAAAGCTCATTGAAAACTGACATCTTTTGCTATGTTTACAGTGTTTTTGAACTGGGATCCACCATCAGGGAACAGCTTGACATGCTAACCCATCTGATATTATGAATACTACAAAAACATTTCATGACCTATAAGAAAGTTACCTCTGAGATGCATTGCTGAGAACACTGGGGACAAACAGGAGAATCGTGAGACAAATGCTGGTAAATAACTGAAATGACAGATCCAATCCTACATGTATTATATAAATAGAGATGGATCGCCGCTGAGGCAAATCAAATATTAATAAATAGATGTGGTGCTTAGACATGACGATAGCTGGAGCATTAAACTCATTTATCTTCCACTTTGCTTTTCCTCCTGGCTGTAATATTTCTCATCAATCAGCAAGTGCAGTGTCAACTGTAGCTACAGTTCAGCAATAGCAGAATGACAGTCCCAATGGAGCTAGTTCTGCACCCACCTTGTCAATCAATGACAATCTCGAGTTAATGAATGTATAACAGGCCTTTGAAGTGGTGAGTAATTGAATCTTTTGTTCATAGAAAGATCAGACAAAGGGTTATGGCTGTTGACAAATCTCAGTGTCTTTCTGGTGCATCAGCTTTATTGTGCCAGTGCTTTATATTTCACTACAAAATTGGCATTGGTACCAATATTATAAAGAAAATAAGGCTCATAATAAGATTTTTTTTTACATTTAAATTGAGACACTACAGGTGAATGTGCAAAGTTTACAGTATGACATGTACAGTATACATCACATTGAATGTTTTTCCCTGGTCAGATTGAATTTATCAAGGGATATTTGTAATGAAACTGTACAGATCTCGTCAGTGATAAAACTAATCCATCCAGATATTAATAAACATTTATTTAAGTAAATATAAAATAAAGTAAAAAAAAAAAAAAAAAAAAAAAAAAAATATATATATATATATATATATATATATATATAATCATACCATTATTTGTATATATACACAGTGGGGAAAAAAAGTATTTGGTCAGCCACTGATTGTGCAAGTTCGCCTACTTAGAAAGACAAGAGAGGTATGCAATTTTCATCATAGGTACACTTCAACTATGAGAGACAAATGAGAAAAAAAATCCAGGAAATCACATTGTAGGATTTTTAAATAAATCATTTGTAAATTATGGTGGAAAATAAGTATTTGGTCAATAAACAACCAGAGAGAATTCTGGCTTTTACAGACCTGTTAGTTCTTCTTTAAGAAGCCCTCCTATTCTGCACTAATTACTTGTATTAATTGCACCAGTTTGAACTTGTTATGTCTGTAAAAGGCAACTGTCTACACTCTCAATCAATCAGACTCCAAAGACCTTTCTAAGGACAATAGGGACAAAATTTTAGACCTGCACAAGGCTGGGATGGGCAAGCAGCTTGGTGAGAAGGCAACAACTGTTGGCACAATTATTAGAAACTGGAAGAAACACAAGATGTCTGTCTGGGGCTCCATGCACTTACCCACATCTCACTTCATGGGGTAAGGATGATTCTAAGAAAGGTAAGGAGTCAGCCCCGAACTATACAGGAGGACTTGATCAATGACCTGAAGAGAGCTGGGACCACAGTCTCAAAGAGAACCATTAGTAACACACTATGCCATCATGGTTCAAAATCATGCAGGGCATTCAAGGTTCCCCTGTTCATGCCAGCACATGTCCAGGCCCATTTCAAGTTTGCCAATGACCAGAAGAGGCATGGGAGAAGGTCATGTGGTCAGATGAGACCAAAATAGAGCTTTTTGATACTCAAGTCCACTTGCCATGGTTGGAGGAAAAAGAATGCTGAGTTGCATCCCAAGAACACCATACCTACTGTTGCATGGAGGTGGAAACATCATGCTTTGGGGCTGTTTTTCTGCAAAGAGGACAGCAAGACTGATCCGTGTTAAGGGAAGAATGAATGAGGCCATGTATCGTGAGATTGTAATCCAAAACCTCCTACCATCTGTAAGAGCATTGAACATAAAACATGGCTGGGCCTTCCAGCATGAAAATTATCCCAAATACACTGCTCAGGCAGTGAAGGAGTGGCTCTGTAAAGGTCCTGGAGTGGCCTAGACAATTTGTGGAGGGAGCTGAAAGTTCATGTTGCCCAGCAACAGCCCCAAACATCACTGCTGTAGAGGAGATTTGCATGGAGGAATGAGCCAAAATACCAGCTACAGTGTGTGCAAACCTGGTGAAGACTTACAGGAAA